>ML109395.1:0-113343 GCA_003697995.1 Taxidea taxus jeffersonii | reverse complement strand
TAAAAAAAAAAAAAAAAAAAAGAAAGCCATCTGAAGTAAGCATTCTGAAAATGCATATTTGGAAATGTTTTCAGTGTTATGCGGCTTTTGTTGCCAGAAACTATAAATACTCATTAACCATATAGTTTAAAGTTGGAAATAAAATTTCTTAATCTGTTTAAAATATTCCTCACAAAAGTGTGAGTGGACTTTTTAACCTATTTCCCTTAAAATATTAAAATTCCCAGCTTTCCAAATAGTTTGTAAGGGCCAACTGACATCAGGTTAGGTGAAAGCCTGTCAGCTGAATTTTGCAAAAACCTATACAAAACTGAAAAATGAACACTGTCTTTAGCAAACAGAGTCAACAAATTGTTTCTTCAATTTGGAATGACATATCCTTGTGAAGCATATTTTCAACCCTGACAGACATTAAAACAAAATATAAAAATAAACTGAACTTAGAGACCTACAATCTTTGCATTACTAAGTATTAAACTAAGATTTTAAAAAATGATGAAGCATAATTGTGAATCAGTTAATTTATTGTCATCATTAAAGATATAATATTTATAATACATAATATACATTAAAATAGTATTTATCTTTATCTCAACCTAAGTTTTTTAATGAATATATAGAATATAGAGATACAAGAAAAAACTCATATTTTCTAGATTAAAAATACACATATGCTACGGATGGATACTTAGAGCATTTTTACCAGTAGAATATAATCAAAAAATTTCAAGGCCACTGTCCTACTTTAAATAGTGATTTTTTTAAAAAATCCTTATAATGGAAACAATGCAAAAGAAAAACTTTAAAACAAAAAATGAATATCAATTTATTTTAGTGTTTTTTAATAAACTATTCTGTAAGAGAGGATTTGGTGTACTCAGCACAAACAATGATACGAAAATGGGCCAAGAATTATTTAAATGAATACTGACAACACGATCTAGTCCCTGTTGCAATGATCTGAACCACTTACAAAAACAGCCAGAAAAAAAAACAAAAAAACAACAACAAAAAAAACCCAGCCAGAATAATCCTACAATCAAGTTCAGGACGTTAGTTCAGCTCCTGTTTTACTTTGCCCTTCAAAAAATACTAAGTGGCTTCCTAGCTCCTGTAGGGACCCAAACTCACTGAGAAATCATTTTCTTCACAAATCATTCCATGCCCTTCTAAAATATTCCTGAGGCTTTTGTCATTGGTTACATGCCACTCACCTATTTCCAACATCAGACTCATTGTTGTGGTTTATGATACCCTGAAGGCTAAAAACTTAACACACTAGAAACATTTTTTTTTTTTAAAGATTTTATTTATTTATTTGTTAGAGAGAGAGAGCACAGGCAGACAGAGAGGCAGGCAGAGGCAGAGGGACGAGCAGGCTCCCTGCCGAGCAAGGAGCCTGATGTGGGACTCGATCCCAGGACGCTGGGATCATGACCTGAGCCGAAGGCAGCCGCTTAACCAACTGAGCCACCCAGGCGTCCCTAGAAATTTTAAAAGTGAAAAGTTTGCATCAATAGAACTAAAATGTGTGACTTCCACCAGCGTTTGTAAGAGAAGAGTATTAAACATTGGCAAGATAAAACCCACAATAAACATGATGAGTATCTCTGTTTCTAATGATATGGATATTCATCAAGATAGGCCCCTAGACCCTACAACATAACGACTTCCCAACATAAGCCAGTTTACATAGGGATCCTTGGGGTCCATAACAGAAAATATGTGACGGAGAGCCAACGAGATAAGAAAAAATGATTTTTCTGTTTTCCCAAGCACCAAAAAGGTCAAGAGAAGCCAATTCCTCATCTCCAACTCACATCAGGGAAGGTCTGAAAGACCACTGCTAGTCCCTAGACTGAAAATGTGGTGTGGAATTACTGCAGATGCCTAGAGTGACCAGCACCAACCACAGGAGCTTAAGGAAGCCCAGCAAAACTGTGTGAAGAGCCCCATGGCAGCCCTGTATGAGTCAGACCAACTACCAAGGGCCTCCAGGGCCCAACCCAGGACACCTACATCTCTCACTCCCAATTCTAGCACCTGGCAAGGGAAGGGAGTGAGGAGACCCAGAGTCTAAGTCAAAATCTGCATTTTGTACATTCACTGTTTATTGATGTTATTTTTGATCACTGAGCCTCTTTTGACAACATTTTTAAATGAGATTCAGGGAACTGTCAGTCTTGTAGAATGCGTTTTCTCAGTTTTTCCTATAGGAATCTAATAAATATAATGCTTATATACACAATGCAAAATGTTACATATTTCAATGTAATCCTTCTTAGCCAGAACAGAGGATAACATTTTATCTTGAAATAATTTAGTGTATTTCAAAGCGTTAAAAAGACACAACACCTAGAAAATTAACCCTGGTACAATGAAAATAAATCACTCAGAAAGATAAAGAGATTATTGCAGTATAACCATCTAGTCAAATAGATGTGTTGTAAGGAAAACAAATAAACAAACAAATACACCGAGATTAGCAGAGGCAAGCAGCAACTGTAACAAACTGAAAAGTAAATCCCGCCTTGCTGTAGACAGCCTGCTTATCCCAACCACCCAGGAGCACCACTGAAACAAGGCTATACAGAAACAGTCACACTGCAACACCCATGCAGAAAAAATTCCACCCTGGCTAAAAGACAAACCTAAATGGTTATATGCTATTGGCATAGAGATAATAATCAGGCTAAAGATGTTCACTAGACCAGTGACTGAAATTCGTATCTTTAGAAATGCCAGAATCATCCAAAGGGAAGGGGAAACTCAGAAAAGTTCAAAATCAAAAGAACAAAGAGTGAAAGGAAGCAAAAAGAGGACCTTTAACTTCTATGAATTGACAAAACTGAAACATTTCACTTACATAATCTGAGTCCCAATTTGGGGGTAGGGGTAGTAAAAGAAGTGAGGGCTGGGGGTTAGTTTGTGGAGATATGGGGATGTGTGGGACTGTATAGGGGGCACTAAGGAAGTGAGTGTTACAGGGATATTTGTAGGGATGTGTGATGGATTTAGAGGGATGTGGGGAGTCATGAGGTCTTCTAAAGGTTTTAGGGGGTAGGAAGGTTGGAGAATATTGTGGTGGAGCACTATGTATTGAATCATTATATTGTACACCTGGAACTAACGTAACACTATTAACTCTGCTGGAAGAAAAATAAAATAACAAAGAGCATCATGTTAGATAGAAAAAATGTACTATATAAAACCACTTTCCACAAGAACAAAAAGTTAAAATTGAAGATTTGAATTACTACATTTATGGCAATCTCCCCTGTATTTTAAATAAATTAAGCTAACTTTCCTCACAAATCCATGGACTCAAAGTTGGGACAGTTCAAGTATTTCTTTAGGATCAGAAGATTTATTGTACAGTTGTTGCATAGCATTTTGGGACCTGAGAGGTAGATTACTGAAAATGAAACCAGGATGTCATCACATTTCTTCTTTAAAACTACAAAAGGCAAGTAACAGCCTTATTTCCAGAAGTAGGATCTCTTTGACTATTTTTTTAAACCAATCAGAGTCTCATGAAATCAAGTACAGATAGGAGATTAAAATTGGAAAAACATACACAAATATACATATTTCTTATCCAGGTCCCTGAATAGTTTTCTTTTTGTTCTCAAATTTGCCCTGCCATACTTTATCACTTTTCTAGCAGATGGCAGTGTGTCTGGATGTACAGCATCAGTGTTTCAACAAGCATTATACCGCATAAAAATATGCATAATCTGGTTGACCCCTCCTGGGTTTCTCACTTCATGGTTATTTTAATTTCTAGCCCATTTTGAAAAATAGGGTCAGCCTTTGACTAATGCAAACTTTAGACATATTTTAAGTTTCAGCTTTCTCTTAGTCCCCAAATGAACAGTTATTGTGCACAACATTTTCTACCCCTTTCGGTTCATTTAGCAACAATTCAGAACTGCATATGAGACTTTTCTTTCCCAGTAAGATGCACCTTGTTTACTTACCCATGTAAATACAATATAATTCTCAAGTTATACATTTCTGAGCTTCTGATTTCAGAGGGTTTTATCTTCAGGTTCTTACCTCTGAATTGTTAAGGTGACATTTGTGAGTTCCTGAAAACCAGCCATCACTTGAACATTGGTCAATGTCCACTTTCTGAAGATTTATGTCAACTTTCATAACACCCCTTAAAAACAGAGAAAGATAAAAGCAAATTAATCTGAGCCCTTACAATTTCTAATTCTGTATCCCATCCCAGGAATTAGACAAATCAACATCAAGAGTGCACTAAAAATATTCACACTGCCCACTCATATTCAACTAAAGTGTACCAAGTGAAGATAGAGACACGATACAACAGAATCAACAAGTATTAGTTTTACTTAAGTCCCTGTATTGTTCACTATCTTCAGCTCCCTACATAATGCCTGGCACATAGAGGTGCTTAATAAATATTTGTGGATTGACTAAACTCCAGTTAGTATTGTTCTGGACATGGTAGCAAAGTTGACTCTAAAATAACACCTGCTCCCAGTACCCCTTCTATGAAAGTAAACCAAAGCAAAGCCCTCACCTCCTTTCTTTCTTTTCCTATTTCCCATTGTGGGACAAGGGATGGGGTAGGGGGAGGGGCTGGATAGCACCTTTCCTCTGATTTTCTATCATAGTGTCTTTAAATAGGGCTTTGCAAGGGAAACAAAAGCAAAAATGAACTTTTGGGACTTCATCAAGATAAGGAGCTTCTGCACAGCAAAGGAACCAGTCAATAAAACTAAGAGGCAACCCACAGAATGGAAGAAGATATTTGCAAATGACATTACAGATAAAAGGCTAGTATCCAAGATCTATAAAGAACTTCTCAAACTCAACACACAAAAAAACAAATAATCAAGTCAAAAAATGAGCAGAAGACATGAACAGACATTTCTCCAAAGAAGACATACAAATAGCTAACAGGCACATAAAGAAAATGTTCAACATCATTAGCCATCAGGGAAATACAGATCAAAGCCACAATGAGATACCGCCTTACACCAGTTAGAATGGCAAATATTAACAAGGCAGGAAACAACATGTGTTGGAGAAGATGTGGAGAAAGGGGAACTCTTGTACACTGTTGGTGGGAATGCAAGCTGGTGCAGCCACTCCGGAAAACAATACGGAGGCTCTTCAAAAAGTTAAAACTAGAGCTACTCTATGACCCAGAAATTGCACTACCGGGTATTTACCCCAAAGATACAGATGTAGTGAAAAGAAGGGGCGCATGCACGTCAATATTCATAACAGCAATGTCCACAATAGCCAAACTGTGGAAAGAGCCGAGATGCCCTTCAACAGACGAATGGATAAAGATGTGGTTCATATATACAATGGAATATTATTATTCAGCCATCAGAAAGGATGAATACCCACCATTTGCACTGACATGTATGGGACTGGAGGGGATTAGGCTAAGTGAAATATGTCAAGCAGAGAGAGTCAATTATCATATGGTCTCACTCATATGTGGAACATAAGGAATAGCACAGAGGACATTAGGAGAAGGAAGGGAAAACTGAAGGGACGTAAATCAGAGGGGGAGATGAACCATAAGAGACTATGGACTCCAGGAAACAATCTGAGGGTTTCAGAGGGGAGAGGAGTGGGGGGATGGAGTAGCCCGGTTATAGGTATTAAGGAGGGAATGTGTTGTAATGAGCACTGGGTGTTATACACAAATAATGAATCATGAAACACTACATTAAAAACATGATGTGCTGTATGGTGACTAACATAACATATTTCAAACAAACAAACAAAAAGCCAGCACTTTAGGTCTCCCAGTGTTCCACACCAGAGATTTGTACCATTTACAGAAGTGCTGATTAGCATTTTTCTTCTCTTAAATCTGGAAACAAAAACACTGCATTTCACTTAGCCATTTGAGAAAAATCACTAAGAAAGAGAACTCACAAATTCAGAGCCAAAAGCAAAACTGCAAAGAAAGCTCCAGTTTTATTGCAAATTTCTCCATTTTCTCCAACCAATCTTCCTACATTTTTCTAAGATCCCTCTCTTCTATATTTCGGCACCATGAGCACTACTAGCGGCAGAAACATCTTTCCTATAGTGAAGTTTCATACCTGTACATCATTAAAGTAAATATTCTGTGTCCTGGGGCCTAAAGCTCAAACCTTTGTAATGTCATTTTTCACAAACTTGAGTAAAGTATAAACACCTCAATAAAATCCACTAAAATAAAAACACATTTTTAAGGTCTCCTGTTCCTAATTTAAACTACGTTCATTATATATTATTAAATATGTAGAAATATAAAGTTAGGTTCAAATTCTTCATATTAGACTTCTTGTAGCTATAAAAAAAACACCCACAAAATCATAAAGTAAGTGCAAACAAAACTATAAAGTCAACAAAATTTAAATTTAATATATTAATTTAAAAACACCAATGATTATACTTTGCCAAACTAAATCACCTCTCAGAACAGGAATATGGTACAGACTTTAGCCAGCCTATTTTACTACATGCTATGACTCATTTATCTCTTTTCTCCTTTTAAACTACGTGAAATCTTCTGACAGAGTAGCTTACTGTCATTTGGGCTTCATTTAAGGTGAATAAGTCTTTTACATTTTTTAAAGGATGCATCTGAGTTTTTCTTATTAACCTGCCACAAAATGCTACTAAGTAGTGGTAACATGCTCAAAAGAGACACAAAACAGGGACACGAAAACTTCCTGTTAGTATTTGGTTATCCAGAAAGTCCAGAATATGTGTAAGTTAAATTTTCAGAGGACCACTGAAACGAAATCCTAAAAATTATCACAGAAAACTCACAAATCCCTCAGAGAAATAGACCTCTATTTGCAAACTACTACTATTCTCGGCCATAATTCTATAAAGCAAGTGCCTGTTCATGGGATAAATAAATGAATTCCCAGGTAACCTAATGCCTTAATCCAGTTCACTCCCTCGATCTTTCAACAAATACTTATTATCTAGTATGAGCATACCACCATAAGAGATGCAACGAAGGTGAACAACATAGGCCCAAATATAAAAATGTCAGAACATCTAATGAGAAAAGATGGTAAACTCTGGGAAATTTGGGAAGCTATCATTTAGGGTACAGCTGATATTCCATAAACATTTGTTCATTTTTTGACTGTCTTTACCAGCAGGCCTTTGAACTATGCCCCACATAGATCACACCAATCATGCAAGCCCACTCCAGGCTACTTAATTCTCTTTGAAAAATTACATTTTTTTTCATCCATTCAATAAGTGTATGTTGAGTTAAGCACTCAGTTTTGGGCCAAAACTGTTCTTGGCCTTTGAAACACAACAGTAAGCAGGGAAAAAAAAGTTCCTGCCTCCATGGGGCTTAACTGTGGTGTGGGACAAATAATAAATGACAGCTATAACAAGTAAGTAAATTATGCTATATATTACAAAGTAACAGGTGCAATGGCGAAAAAAAACTTTAAGCAGGTGAGGGGAATGGGGTTTTTTTGTTTGTTTGTTTTACAGATTTCTAACTCAAGCAATGGCTCAAGCTCATATCACACTCTGAGTTACCAGCCATCTTCAATAACACAATATTTCCCACTGGACTGTTACTGTCCACCACATTTTGGTATTCTGCCATGAATGGCTTATTTAGAATGCATCTGTAAGTAATAAACGAATAAAACTACATACTTGTATTTGTTCCACATGTTAGTAAGAGCGAGGTCAAGTTTCCCTCCCCTATCCTGCTGCACGGAAGGAGGTCAGTCACAAGAGAGTGCACATTTCCGCCTTGCTTGGGGACATGAGCCACGTTGGGGTTCCGGAAGGCTGCAATTAACTCTGGTCCCTTTCCTGGGGAAAATGGCTTAAGAAATCGATATCTTAATCACTGCGAATCTTCCCTCTTGATTCTTGGTTCCTACATAAGAACCAAGAGTCACATCAGACCTTAAGCTCAGCTCACAAAGCTTTCCGGTCTTCGTGCAAAACCACTAAAGGTAATGAGTCCTGAGTTTACCAGCTGGGAAATCAGCGCTGACTCATCTTCATTAGCATCCCTGCTTCGGTGCCTGGAGACCTACAAAGCCCTCAGGGAAGTGCCGGTGACTTCCGGAGGGGGAAGAGGTTTGGGGGGATTAAGTGGGAAGAGAAGAGGAAGGTATCCTGCTGAAAACCACGCAGAGGCGCAACCACTCACGAGCCACCCCTGCACGGACAGAGGTTGGGCCTGGCTATGAGCCTCTCAGCGCGCCTGCGCAGAGCGTCCCCTGAGCACGTGCCTCTGGGGGCGGAAGTGCTGTTCGCACATCCGGTGAGCCGGCGCCGCTGGGAAGCTGCGGGGGAGGGGTGCGGGCGTGTAAGTGGCTGCGGTTTCCTGGGCTGAGGACTGGAAAGCGAGGCCCAAAAAAGCCTGGTAAGTGGCCTCCAGAGAAGAAAATATTAGCAAGTTATATTCCCCCAACACCTGGATGCTTAGCTGAGCTGCAGACGTGCATTTTTGTCTACTTGTCGGACACCTGAAATGCCACAAGCCCAAAATGGATTCATCCTCCACCCAAATTTTCATTTCCCCTAATGTTCTTTGTCCATGATTGGGCCTCCATCCTTCCAGTTATCCAAGGCGATAACCTGTTGTGAAACCAACCCCTAACTCAAAACAATTGCCACCTTCCCAAGATCGTACTCCCTGGATGCCCCTTGTATCTTAACCTTTCCCTCCCATTTTTACTATTACTGCCTTGGTTCAGGTCTTCATCTCTCACAAGGCTAAAATTTTTTTTACTGATTTAGTCCTGTCTCAGATTGCTCCAGGTAAAGATCCTGTTCCTGAAGTGTATATGATTTAGGGTCCTTCTTTAAAAAACAGACACAAAATCATGAATACACATATCACAGTATGACCTTTGGCCCTATATTTTTGCCTTTTAACTGCAGTGTGGGTAGTAAGAACATTACCAGAAGCTATTTCAATGCCAGTAGTACGAACTACTTTAATATATATTACTAGGGGTGCCTGGGTGGCCCAGTACCTTAAGCATTCCACTCTTGGTTTCCAGACAGTCATGATCTCAAGGTCCTGGGATGCAGCCCCTGCTCAGTCTCAGCTCAGCAGGGAGTCTGCTTGAGACACTCTCTCTCCCTCCCTCCCTCTCAAATAAATAGACAAATCTTTAATATATATATGTATTACTAAATAATGCTGAACTTTCCCTTATGTGGTTTCCAAAATGCCCACAGCCTAGGAAAATGTATTAGAAGCAAGTTAAGTAGAAAGAGACCATTGCAGTTAAAATATCCTCCTTTTTCAAATTTTACAGAAAAAACAGATGACCACAAAACTCATTCCTAGTGTTCATTCTAGGACTTTAGAAGTTTTCCATGAAAGCCAAGGGCATTGAAGCTTAAGCATCATACTCTGCTATCTATGTAATCTTTGAAATATATCCATCTGATCCTAATGATTCCCAACTTAAAGTCAGTATTTTCCATTGTCCTAAAGAATAAAATCCAAGCTCTTTGCTATAACGTTGTATCAGATCCCTCCTACTACTGACATTGCCAACCACTCTTCTGCACACATTCTTTGTTCCAGTTCACAATTACATGTGGTGTCCTTAAAAACTTATGCTATCTCAGAAAATCATTCTTTTATACATTTCTTTATACCTGAAGTCCCTTTCCCTAAACTGTGCTTTAACAATCATAGCTCCTCCCTTTCTGAAGCCTTTCATAAACTCTGATTTAGAAGCTACTTCCCTATTCTTAACATAATACGCTGTACTTACCTTCTTTATACTTTAATGATCTGTTTTCCCCACCAGACTAAACTTTCCACAGCTCATGTCTTTGTAATATTTCTCCTAGTTCCTGTGTGCATGTGTGCACATACCATACCTTCTTTATCCACCCATTAGTCAGTGGACATTTGGGCTCTTTCCATAATTTGGCTATTGTTGATAATGCTGCTGTAACATTGGAGTGCATAATCAGGGGGAGTGGCAGGGAGAGGGAGAAGCAGTTTCCCTGCAGAGCAAGGAGCCTGATATGGGACTTGATCCCAGAACCCTGGGATCATGACCTGAGCTGAAGGTGGATAGGTGCCTAACCAACTGAACCACCCAAGTGTCCCAAGATCTGTAGTTTAATTAACAATGTTGCACTACCATTACCTTCTTAGTTTTGATAGTTTTACCATGGATACATAAGATGTTAATGTTGCTGGAAGTTGAATAAATGCTATGCGGGAACTTTCTCTACTATTTTGGCTAATCTTCTTAAAATCTAAAATTATTTCAAAATAGTTAGAGCTTCTCAGTTATAAAAACAGCTAAAGTTCTTTGAAAAGATGAATAAGAGACTCAAGTATTAAAAAATATGCAAATAAATATGGTGAAAAAATACAAAGGAATGCTCTAAAAAACAGTATTATGATTAATGATTCTCTAATAAACTTTTAAAAACTAGAGTTAATGAAAAAAGTATAAATTGTTAGAAAATAAAAAGTGGCAAACTTGCCCAAGAAGGAATACAAAACTTGAACAGGACAGTAAGTATAAAAAATTTAAATCATTCACTTGCCAGAAAAGCTTCAGGCTTATATGTTTTATCTATGAATTCTACCAAACTTTTAAGAAATAGTTCTTATATTTTTACAAGTTTTTAAAATAAAAATATAACAAAAACAATGCATTTTATGTGATTGTCATTCCAAACCACATGAGAACAACACCTAAAAAAATTGTAGCCCCCTTTTAACTACACATAGATCCAAGAATCCTAAAGGAAATATTGGCTAAATAAAATGTTAAAATATCTTAAAATAATTATAAATCATGATCCACTGGAGTACATCTTAAGAATGAAAGGATGTTTTAATATGAGAAAACATATCAACGAGGGAAAATGGTTGCAGAGTAGGAGAACCACAGGCTTGTCTCATCCCATAAAATATAACTATCCATCTAAATCATCCTAATATCCTAGAGACTGACCTGAAGACTAGCAGAGCAAACTCTACAACTAAAGGTTGAGAAGAGGTCACATTGAAGAAGATAGAAAGTGTGGATACAGGGTTTGGGAGAGAAGCAGATTATGGCTGCTGTAGTAGGGATGGAATGGTATTAGAGAAGAGTGAGAGGCACACTAGCACACAGGGGAGTGATGGGAAAGTAAAACCCCATTGCAATTGGCTTGGAAGGTGAGAGGGCCCAAATTCCATGACTTCTGGCCACCAGTAAGGCATAAAGCCTGGAGTTATAAAAGTCATTGGGCTTGGCTACGATAGAGCCCCAAGGGCACTGAACTGTTCTTGGAGAGAAGGCAGGCAAACAACCCATGGACACACATCATGGAAACAATAATCTGAAGAGCTCCTGGGGCACATAGTGGGAAGGATATTGGCCCATATCAGAGCACATACTAGAGAGTGTTCGTGGACAGAACCCCTTCAAGAACAAAGGAAGTGGTTAGTGCCATTTTTCTCCCCTGCTCCTCTGCATAAGCACAGGGCCAACTGTGGGAACTAGTACAGCTCTGACACCCACTACCTAAGTTGCTTACACCAAACCCCACCACACCTTGCTCCAGTGAAACTAGCCTTCCCAGTCATGTCTCAGTCCCATTATGGTGGACCCTCCACCGCCCCACCCAGAAGACCAGCCCAAGCTCCTGCAAACATTGCATTTCCAAATGTAGGAGTTTTGTGGCACTTCAGTTTCTGCAGTGGTGGCGACAGATCTCATTTCACAAATGTATCAGAGCACACCTAGTTAAAATAAGCCACATTCAGGCCAGGGATCAAACATTGCCCACAACAGCAAAGAGAGCCTCTGTAGACAACTAGACTGAAAGATAAAGGTAGGAAACATAAAAAAAGTAAAAATGAATATTTCTATAAAAAATCAGTCAAGAAATTCACAAGATAAAAGGATATAAAATATAGAAATAAATACCTAAATCATGGGGAGAGGATGGGAAAAGAATGGGTTCAAAATTAAATGAACATCAACTTAATATAGATTGCTGTATGCAGAAGAGGTTATATACAAACCTATTGGTACCAATATATCAAAAACCACTAATAAATATGCAAAGAATAAAGAGAAAGAAATCCAAATATATCATTAATGAAAATCAGCAAACTATGAAACAGAGAAAGACAAGAAAGGATCAGAGAAAATCTTCAGAAATAACCACAAAACAAATAATAAAGTTATAATATATATGTACCTGTAAGTAATATAAATGGACTAAATACTCCAGAAGTTATAGAAAATGGCTAAAATAACAAGACCTACCTATATACTGCTTATAAGAGACTCATTTTAGACCTAAACCTACCTGCAGGTTGAAAATGAGTGAATGGAGAAACATCTGTCATGCAAATGGATGTCAAAAGAAAGCTGGGGTAGCAATACTTATATTGAAGCAAATGGACTTTTTTTTTTTTGCAAATGGACTTTAAAACAAAGACTATAACAAGAGACAAAGGAGAACACTATATAATATATAATAATATATAATATATATATAGCACTATATAATATGTAACAAATTTCTACCACCTAATTTCCATCTAGAAATAAAGAGCACTTTCTTAACTTGATAAAGATTGCTTCTATCAACAATATATTTAAAGGAGAAACTTTTTAAGATGTTACCTTTAAGTCAAGAGTGCTTACTATCTCTGATGCTGTTTAATATAGTACTGAAAGTCACAACTAATTCTATAAAGAAAAAAAATTAGGGACGCCTGCGTGGCTCAGTTGGTTAAGCGGCTACCTTCGGCTCAGGTCATGATCCCAGCGTCCTGGGATCGAGTCCCACATCGGGCTCCTTGCTCAGCAGTGAGCCTGCTTCTCCCTCTGCCTGCCACTCTGTCTGCCTCTGCTCGCTTCTGCGCTCTCTCTCTCTATCTGACAAATAAATAAATAAAATCTCTTTAAAAAAAAAAATTATATGTAAAGTTCAGAAGAGATTAAACCATCATTATTTGTAGATGATCATTTATCTGGCAATAAAATCAACAGACAAATATGAGAATAATAAAGTTCAGCAAGGTTGATGGACAGTAGATCAATATACAAAAATCAATAGCATTTATCTATATCAACAATCTCCAACAAAAAATTATAACTAAAAAGATGCCATTTAAAATACCAACAGAGGGACGCCTGGGTGGCTCAGTTGGTTAAGCGGCTGCCTTCGGCTTGGGTCATGATCCCAGCATCCTGGGATCGAGTCCCACATCGGGCTCCTTGCTCGGCGGGGAGTCTGCCTCTCCCTCTGCCTCTGCCTGCCACTCTGCCTGTGCTCGCTCCTGCGCTCTCTATCTGACAAATAAATAAATAAAATCTTTAAAAAAATAAAATACCAACAGAATCCATAAATTCTGTAGTAGGTAAGTTAATCACAAATACGCAAAACCTCTATGGAGAAATTTTGAAACTATAATGAAGGACAAAATAGAGGATCTGAATAATATGGGAAAATATCCCATGCTCTAAGAAGGAATAATTTACTGTATTAAAAGTGTGAATTATCATTAAGTGCAGCTATAAATTTAATGCAGAACCAACTAAAATTCCATATGGATTCTTGAGAAACTTGATAGCTTGCTGTAGGTAGAATAATAAAAATAAGCTGTGAAAAGAAAAGAGGTAGGCCTTGCCCTAGCTATTAGTAGGATGTACTGCTCAACCATGGCAATGAAACAATATTGACAGAAAAACAGACATGGGACACAGTGCAACAAAATAAAGAGTTCAGAAACATATATGCATAGAGCATATGAGGTAACATACACATATGATAAAGATGATAGTGTTGGGAATCTGGCTCACTAAGTGAGCAAAAATAATACTTCAGTCCCTACCTAATACCACATACAAGGGTACCTCTAGATGTTAAAAACCTGACTGTGAAAGGTGAAACTTTAAAGTTAGTAGTTGATAACATAAGAGAATATTTTTTGATAAGGTATTGAAAGATTTCTTAAACCCTAAAGCATAAACTGTAAGGCAAATTTTTAATAACATCAGAAATTTTTGAAAATTCTGTTCAAGGGAAAAGATTATGAACAAAGTTAACTGAAAGGTAACAGATTGGGTGATATTACAATGTCTAAAATTGACATGGAAGTAGTATCTAGAATACACCAGGATTTCTTGCAATTCAATAAAAATACAGAAATCCTAATAGGAAAAAGACAAAGGATATAAACAAGCATTTTACAGAAAAGCAAACCAACATGCTTACAAGCACATGAAGAGATGCTTAAGCAATTTAGACAATAGTGAGATACCACTTTGCATTCATTAAACTGGCAAAAAATTAGAAAGTCATATAATGCCAAGTGTTGGCAGTAATGTAAAGCTCTAGGATCCTTTATGCCCTGCTGGTAAGTATGTAGATTGTTGCAGCATATCGAGAAGGCAATCCTGTAATATTTTATAAAATATATTTACCCCTCTCTATGACCCAGAAATCCTGCTCTTGGGTTTACGTTTCAAAGAAATTCTCATTCAAGTCTATAAAGGGGCATCTAAATTTACCACAATGTTGTTGTAATGGCAAAGAATTGAAAGCATTCTGGGTGCCCATCCCTGGAACTGGACAGTTTCTACACACTATGCAGTGGTAGAGTACTATATTGCAGTAGAGAAATGGACTGGTTGTGTATGTAGCAACATGAAGAGATTTTTAAAACAGAGTTGTATGAATTAAAAGTAAGCAGAGCAATCAGCTTTATAGCAAGTATTTAATTAAAATTATTTGCACACAGATAGCATATGCACACTTCACAGTTTAGTTGCAAATGGGATGGGATCAAGGAAAAGTGAAAAGACTTTTTTTAAGGGGAAGAAGAGTTATTTCCTTTCCATTCCCATCTAACTATAAAAGAGTCTAGATTCATGTTTCAGTGACTTGAGTAATCTTTGTATGATTTCTTCACTTGGGGCATCGCATCCGCAGAACACATCATCGCAAAATCACCCAGCTTCTGAATCATTTAGCTCAAGCATATAACTACAAGAAATGCAAAAGAACGAACAACATAGTGTGATGCCCTCTAAAACATCTAGAAGAATTTGAAAACAGCCTGTCTTAAATCAAGTAAATGTTCTCCTCCCCCACACTACTTTGCAGCAGACATGTCCGGAGAAAGCTTGCCATACTTTACATAGCGACAAACGTCTTCCATCTGTCTGGCTTCTTGTTCTTGGAAGGTTTTTTGGCAATGAGGTCACACCTTCTTTGGGAAGATCTGTACATTTTGTGTGGAAAAAAATAAATAACTCAAGTTTGATTTTTAAAGAAGAGAAAGAACCTAAATATAAAATGAAGTAAGGTCAATCATCAGGGAAGTATGGTCAATCCGGAGAAACATCTATATACAATCTTTGTATTTTGGGGGCTCCTCAAGGTGCTACTACTTTCAAAATTAATGCAGCACATCTCTTAAAATTTCTAGGGTTTAGAATTTGATAATAGATGACTTTCCCTCTGAAAAATATATTTTGAGTCTTCTACTTTTATAGAGGTAGCTGACTAATGTCTCATTTTGTGGTTTTCCTTCACTGGGATGGTTTTGAGCTTCATTTTATTTCAATGTTAAATAAAAAAGAACAATTTATTTTATCGAACACATCCACACTGTTCCTTGTATCACCTCTATCCTTTCTGAACGGGGTAGGATAATTCCTTGTCAGGGAACCCAGTACAAAGAGATCACCTATATTGATTCATTTTTTTTTTTCAAGTAAGAATTCTATAAAAGAGGAAGTACTTTCTCATTTTATAGATGAGGAAAATAAGGTTCAGAAAAGTTATATAATATGTCCAAATTCATGTTTATATGTCTAGGGAGAAAAAAATGACAAAGTATGTATGTCAGGGAAAATAAAGTTTAATGTGAACACTGTAATCTGTCTTAAAATGTAAAATAATGATCTCATACCTTCAGTTTCCTGTTGATTTAATTTTTTTTTAATTTATTTATTTGTTAGAAAGAAAGAGAGCGAGCACAGGCAGAGGCAGAGGGAGAAGCAGGCTCCCTGCCGAGCAAGGAGCCCGATGCGGGACTCCATCCCAGGACGCTGGGATCATGACCCGAGCCGAAGGCAGCCGCCCAACCAACTGAGCCACCCAGGCGTCCCTTTCCTGTTGATTTAATTAAAATGCCATTTATGTTAGTGTTTGGCTATGGTAGCTAAATGAAAATACCTTTTTTGTTAATCATTTCTTAAATTACTAAACTTGTCTCTTTTTTTTTCCGTTGGCTCCTATTTATGTAGGTTTTCAAGTCAAATTACCGACCTGAATAATATGCCGTTTTTTTTTTTCACTCTAAATGACTTTTTTCTAGACTCTAATATTCCATACAATAAAAAGTCAGCTGTTAATAGTAATTTTTTACAGAAAATGGTATAGCTTGTGACAATGGCCACTACTGATCCAGAAATAATAAGTAAATAAGGCCATAAAGTAAATAAAAAAATGTTCTTATTGAAATTAAAATAAGTAGCCTTGGTTAGGTACCCAATATGTGAACTAAATATAGGTTTTACTTATATGCTTTGAACCCTATGTTTTAAGTTATCATTTATTGGGTGCTCATTATGTGTCAGACATTATGCTAGACACCCCTAAAACATCCTTGCTGAAACAGTGTGACTGATATTATTTCCCCAGTTTATAACTATTGTCAATATCATTTCCCCTAAATAACAGGAAATTTGGGCCAAAAAGAGATGAAATGGGTTGCCTAAGGACACACACCTAATAAGGAAAAGAGTTGAATATGATGCACTTATCCTTGGTAAGGGTAACAAGACTATCAGAAGACCTAAGAGTGAATTCTTGTTCAAGTTGGTGAGTTGAGCTATATTTCTCTACCTCAGCCCGCCACATCCAACTGTATTGGCAGTAAATAAATATAAAAGGGAATGAGGCCAAATAACTGACCAGAGATTTGACATGATTCTCTGGGATCATACTGATGATAAGCTGGAGGGGTGACAGCTGAGTCCAGACATGAGCAGGAAAAGCCTGGAAGGGAGGTAAAAACTGTTCTTCCAGCAGACTTTTCAGAAAGATTTTAAGCTCAAAGTCAACTGGTATCAAGAACAGAAGTAGAAAATGAGGCACACATCAAGGTGATGAATTGTAGGACATCCTTCAGTTACGCGTGTTGGCACACCTCTCCTTGTGTGCAGTAAGGATATTTTTCCCAAACTGAAAACCAAGAACGATTCTGCATAGAGAAAAAGAAATACCTGGGAAGAGTGAAAACTTCTAAAATTGGCTGTTAGTTCTCCCAGAGGTTTAGGGTGGGCCAGAGACTGCCAGATTCCTTCTCAAGCATCCTAAAGTGATTGAAGCCTGACAATCAAGGAAGAGGTCTTCTGAGGAACTAGGCCTACACATCGGATACAAGGCTTCATGTCCCCTAGCTATGTAAATTAACCTAGCCCTTCAGTCAGAAAATGGATGACTAAGGATCATATTTGAGATGAACAGGTAGCATAAGGAAGAAGAAATGGTATGAAAAAGCAAAACAACCAAACCAGGAACATTCAGGCAACAGAAGAAAATTTAATAAGTATTTTAATTTTCTCAAGTAGATTTAAGAAAATAAACATACAATTATGAAAAACAACCAGAGCAAGAAAGAGTTCATAGAAATTAAAAGAGATTTCCAAATGAAAACTAATTTACTAAAAAGGAAAAAAAATAAGAAAATTTCCTACAAGGGAAAGTAAAGAGCCAAAGATGAAAAAAATAAGAGGAAGGTTAAGAAATATGGAGATCAATCCAGAAAGTCAAATATCTAACTCTTAGAAGTTCCAGAAAGAGAAAAGGATAGGAGAAAGTCATTTTAAGCAATCACAAAAGAAATTTCTGAGTGGAAAAATATAAAAGGGCCAACTAAGTGGCAAGGTTGATGAATAAAAAGAATCACATCTAAGCACATCATCATGAATATTCAGAACCCCAAGGGAAAAGAAAAGATCTTAAGAGTTTCTATGAAGAGAAAAGAAACAAGTACCTACAAAAGTGTAATAACTCAGGTTAACATAAAAATTTTTTAACAGCATCAATGAATGCTGAAAACAATGTCTTTAAAATTCTGAGGGCAAAATGACTTTGAACCTATAACTCTGTATTCTGACAATCAATCAATCATGCACAAAGACATGTTTTCAGACATGGGAAGACTTAGAAATTTTACTTAGAGAGTACCTGAAATGCTTAGAAAGTATTTGAAATTATACTCCACAGGATGAATAAAACAAGAATTGTAGAAATAAGAGGACCTGTATTCAACAGAGTTGGATTCAAAATTCCAATAATTTGATAAAATTTCCACGATAGTTATTCTGCTGAAGACCTAAAGCAACTTGTACAAATTATGGGACTCCAACAAGGATGCCTTCAACAAAAATATGAAATTTTCTTTAACAAATAGTATGGTTGATTAAAAAGTTAGGTGATCTTTGAAATAAGTAAAATATATGGTTCTTTTTTATTTCTTTAACATGAAAAGGGAAAGCAGGTGGCAATTCCAAAGGCAGGGGAGCAATAGGTGAGAAGTCTCCATGCAGACACGTGCAAAGTAAAGGTAGCATGGTTTTGAGCAGTTAGTCTAGAAAGAGATAATCCATTGGTCCTTGAAGTTTGGAACATTCTGAATATGCACAGATTCAGTTATTCAAGGTTCATTTCTTAGAATCAACGAATAGACAAAGCACAGACTTTTTTTTGTTTTTTTACTGCAGTGACAGGTTATGAATGCCATCATCTTCAATTATCTAAAAATACAGAAATAGAAGGAGAAGTAGGAGGATAAAGAAAGAAAAGTTAAAAAATAGAAGATACTATTTAAAATTTATGGGTATAGAAATCGAGGTAACCAGTAGAAAAATTAAAAATATAATTAATGAAACAAGGAAGAGAATAGGGAAAGGAAAAAATGAAATATAAAGCAGCTAAATACCACATTTGTCACATTTTAGAACCTAATGATGATTATTTTATTTCCTAAAACCCATAATCCCTATTTTCCAATGTTAATGTGCCTCTTTAGAGGTACATTCCTACCTATACTTCCTGTCATGCAAAGTCTACCTCCAAATTCAAGTCCAAAGGTTTATGGTCTCTCTCCTTGCTCTTCCAATCTCAAGTCCATGCCTAATGCCTCTCACTGGCAGTTTTTCAGGCAGTCCCTGACCTCTACATCTTAGACCTCAGCATAAAGGACAACAAAGAATGTCAGGAAATGGCAAATGACAAGACCTGCCAGCTACCAGCTTGAGAGAAGTCAGGGACCTGCAGGATGTCATTCCAGGCATGCTGGTGAGGAAAAACAAAATGCTTTGCTGGTGAGTTAACCTGCTATGCCTCTGCCCTTATTCTCCTGATGTCTGTGTCTAGAAAATGCTTCTCTTACAGGTTTGAGCCAGGGAGCAAGAAAAGCACCCCATTTATTTTTGCAAGAAATTTTGGATTTTGGATTTCTACCCCCCTTGCCTCTCATATTCCAATTTATTCATTCACATTTGGGAATGGAACAACTAGAAATAGCTTATTCTCTGACTGAAATCTCATCAGAGAGACTGGAAAACTCAATCTTCTAGAGCTAAAGAAGGCTGTGGCAAGAAGGCCAAGACTGAAAGGAAGAAACAGAAAAAGGCACCAAAATAAAATAAGAATACTACAATAAAACCACCCAAGGGGAAACAATGAAAATGTATCCTCAATTTACAGATTGCTATGGGGTAGAATTTTTTTTTAAATTTTATTTATTTATTTGAGAAAGGGACAGAGAGTATGAGCAGGGGTAGGGGCAGAGGGTGAGGGAGAAGCAGACTCCCCACTGAGCAGGGAGCCCAAGGTAGGGCTGGATCCCAGGATCCTGAGATCATGACCTGAGCCTAAGGCAGACACTTAACCAACTGAGCCACCAAGGTGCCCATGGGGTAGAAATTTTTAAAATACTTAGTATGTTTCTATATTACCACAATATTTTAACAACTTATTGAACATTTGCCTATCTTGCTCATCTTCTATCTCATTACCCACCTCTTAGTACATTCCAGTAACTTTCTCTATTCTTGAAGCTTTTCTATTCTATTCTATTTCTATTCTTGAAGGTCATTCCTGTCTCAAGGCCTTTGTTACTATGATTTCATATTTGGAATATGATTACCCCAACTTGTTCCACAGCTGTTCTTTCTTATCCTTCATTTCTTAAATCAAAGGTCTTTCCTGACCACCCTACTTAATGCAACTCACCTTACCTCTCAGCTATTCTTTATCTCATTATCTACTCATATCCTTATAGCACTTGTTTCTATCAAGAATTATTATATTTGTTTTGCTTGCTAATCATGTATCTCCCCCCTACCCCCACAAAAAAAATCCATGAGGACAGGAATTTTTATCTGTCATTTTCACTATTATATCCCCAGCATCTGTAGCCCTAGCCAGACACATGTTATATGCTCTATAATGTTCCTTAAAAAAATAGTACATTTCATACATTATCCTAAACTATTTAGATATGTGATTGTTTACTCTTTACAACAATGAGAGATACTCTGCACCCTTTCAAGATGCAGACATGGAAAGAGTTAAGTGACTTGCCCAGTGTCACACAGTAAGCAGAAGTGGAAGTTTATGGATTCAGATGTAGGTTTATAATCCCAAAAATCCTTCCTCCTAGCCATACTGCCTCCCTGAAATATGCAAGGAAATTTCAAGAGCCACTGAATGTGGGAAGTCATAAAATGTGATCCTTGCATTTGAAGACCATGTAGGACTATTTGGGCAAAATAGGACTTTTTACATAAAGGGACAAACAAATAATAATAACAAGAAGAAGCTGCTTTCATGATAGCCCCTATCTTAAAGATGTGAAAACAAAGAACCTGAAATAAAGAGAGGGAGATACAGCATAATACTCAGTGGCCCACCAGTCCAAGGCTTACTACCTGTGATCTCTCAGCCCTCATAAAAAACCTGCTATTCATTCTGTCCCTACCAATAGGATCATTCACAATACTGGATTGCCAAATTCTGGGGGTCTTGAAAGCTGAAGGTGTTAAAAGTCTACAATTTTTAATTTTTATTCTTAAAATCTTGGGAAAGGATTATATATGTTACAACCTTCTTAAACACTACTTGCTTCTTCCCAAGTTTGTGCTTAAAGACCAATTACTTCTGAATTATAAAGACTTTGTATTGAATATAGACTTCTGAACCTAACCTCAGATTATCTCATTCACATGGTTTGGGGGCTTATCAGGCTTTTTTTATTATCAGGCTTTCCAGGTGATCCTGATAATCAGCCAGGTTTGAGATCAGTGAATAATGAATATAAATTAACCTTTACTTGAAGACTTGAGGTGTTTTTATTTGCGCCTATGATTTGTGTAAGTGGTAGTCACTTCCCTGGGTCTCAATTTCCTCACCTGTAAAAGTTACAATAAATTGGACTGTATGATCTCTAAAATCCTGTTGACTTCTAAAATTCTAATTCTTCAAAAAGGAGCTTTCCCAGGATGCTGACTAAAACTTTCTTCTTTAAAGAATGCTCCACCACCCCCACACACACATTTTCTTTTCAAAATGCATCTCTTACTGAGAAACTTCAAATATAAGACATTTAACCATAGAAATAGTAAAACCATGTTAATAACAAATTCTGCAAATAGTTTGCCAAGTTTTTCTTTCTGAGCCCTGATGACATATAAGTGTAAATTCATATTACATTGATCCATCAAAATTTTCCAGTTCTCATTTGTATCAGGTTCTATATATGAAATGATCTGACATTGCAAACAAGCAAATGAATAAACAGAAATGTGATCTGACAGACTCATACACACATACACATATATATACATATACATGCAGAACCCTTGAAGTAAATAGCCCCAGAATAACTTGTTTATATGACTCTCTCTACACCAACAGCTTTCAACCAAAGGCATTTATGCCCTCAAGGTGATACTCGGCTATATTTGTAGACACTTTTTGATTATCACAGTGGACGAGGAGGGTGCTACAGGCATCTAGTAGGAGTCCAGAGGTGCTAGACATCTTAAAACAAACAAAACAGCCCCACAACAAAGGATTATCTGGCTGAAATGTCAATAAAGTCCAGGTTGAGAAACCCTGCTCTATGCAATGGTCTGAGGCATCAAATAAGGGAAAGCCAAACCCTTCCCTCAGGCAGCTAACTAGAAAAAAGAAAAAACACTTGCCTCCACAGTTCCATTTAAGTCTCTTTAATCAAAACTAGTTACATGACTAAACCATGAAGGTTTTATTTCTACCCTGAAACTTCTAAGTCCTGCAGAAAAGAAAGAGCGGTGTCTTCCTATTTTGGGTCTATAAGTGGTCTTTTATTCTCATTGTCCTAGGCATTTTCCTGCAGAGTGAGTGAAATGCTTCACCAGATGGTGCGGAAAGATTTTGATAATCCTTACCCCACCTAATCTGAAAATAAAAGTTTCTGCAACTTCTGGCCTAGTATTTTGTATATTTCACGTACATTGAAAAGAAATGTGGGGGGCCTAGCTGGCTCAGCTGGTGGAGCATGCAACTCTTGATCTCAGGGTTGTGGGTTCAAGCCCCACATTAGGTGTAGAGATTACTTAGAAATAAAATCTTAAGAAAAACAAAGAAATGTTCCATGTTTTAGGATAGCTTGTCTTTTTAAACAAAATTATTATGAAGACAAATAGCAATCTAATTTACATGTAGCAGTGATGGTCTAGATGTTGTCTAGATATACCTGTTTTGCTGCATCTTGAAACTTGCAGATAATAATAGAACTTTATAGTTGGAGAGATCAAGATCTTGGAATTTATTATCTGATTTCCTAATACCATAAAAGTCATCAAATATAAGATCCCATTAGTTAAAAGATACGATATTACATTGTATACCATTAAAAGGGAATGTATGCCAATTGAAAATGACATGCTCTCAATCATAAGACAGATCTCAAGTTAAGAGACATCAAAATGGGGGAAAAGTACATCTTAGAATTGGTAAAATACATTATTCTGTACTATATTACCTTTTACTCTTTCTCAGACAAAAGCCGTGTGTCATATTATTCTATGAAGTTTCTTCCATACTCTGGTTTCTCTTCAGATCACATAAATCTTTTGCCTTTTTCTATGAAAGTTCTTCCGTAATAATGTAAAGAGGCATACCCATGGGACATAACACATAAATGGTGAGAAAACTAAAGAAATGAACCAAAATCTTATGTAATTCTAAGTTTCCTTTTAAATTATAGGTGCACTGTGTACTTTGCTAATTAGACAGAAGTTTTTAAAAATTTTATGTTGTGGGACGCCTGGGTGGCTCAGTTGGTTAAGCAGCTGCCTTCGGCTCAGGTCATGATCCCAGTGTCCTGGGATTGAGTCCCACATCGGGCTCCTTGCTCGGGAGCCTGCTTCTCCCTCTGCCTCTGCCTGCCACTCGGTCTGCCTGTGCTCACTCTCTCTCTCTCTCTCTCTCTCTCTAACAAATAAATAAATAAAATCTTTAAAAAACAATTTTTATGTTGCCCTATTGTAGTTACAGTTTTTAACTGGGGGAAGTTATAACAGGTATTATAATAAACAAAAATAAACTGGATTTCAATTAATTAGAAGTAATAATTAACCATGTAAAAGAGAGAGAGAGAGAGATTGCCTTCTTTGACAGAAAGGTGGATAATTTTTGCTTGGAAAATGATCTTGGGGTCAGACCACTTAAGCTAATTCTGTGTTTCCTATAAATTCTGCCTATAACAAAGGTAATAAAACTAGATATATCCTGTAATTGCTTTGAGGCACTATAATATCCTTTGATAGAAAAAAAAGAAAGTTCGTCATGGCTCCTATACTTAGCTTGGCATTGTAGAAAACGGTGGGGAGGAACCTGAGAAAGACTTCTAACAGAAGAAGTATTTCACAGAACAACCCATCCACCTAAATATTTTTATAGTTTTTTTTTTTCCCCTGAAGGAAAAAAGACTTGTTGGATGAGTAAATGCCCAGACAAAGTAGAAAATTATACATAGGAATGGTTTTTTAACTAAAAGCTGAAAAACAAATAAGGCTAAAAGAGCAGGCGAACAAATTACCCCCCACCCCCACCCCAGTGTATATGCCAAAGCTGTGGACAAGAGCTTAATAACACTGTTGGCTGCAAATCCTCCAGGCATAGCCTCAGTACCAATGTGTTGCCTGCTTGTGCATAGTGGCCATCAAGCTGCCAAAGGTATCAAAATCCCAGTGTGCTGTTGCAGTAATTCTGCTAAAATAACCCTGTAAATACCAATCCAGAACCGAAGAGAGAAAACAAACAGGGCCCTAATGCTTCAGTACCAACCAAGTGCTAACGAAGGCCAACAACCTACTTCCTGGCGTTGCAATATGTTGCAATATAATCATAAAACACAATGTTTGTTGGAAAAGGGTAGCCATAAAACCCTGAACAGTGGACAACAAACTGCTGCCTTTCTGAAACTGAAAGTAAAATCTGACTTATCTAGCAGTTGAGGCTATGAAATCAGTCTAATGAGGGCATTGGTTCCCTCTCCGGAGGGCAGCCATCTACTCTCGTTGTTTATGTAGCAGTCTCAGAAATCCCAGTTCTGCTTCCAAAGGCATATTCTACAAAATGTTAAAGTAATGCTGTGCTACTGCTTCACCACAATAAATAGCCCTTTTTGAAATTTTAAAATTAGCCAACTACACAAGTGAATTGAAATTGGGTTATTGTTAAGAGTAGGTAAGGAGCTTCAAAATGCCTAAACATTGGTTATCTTGAGGGAAGCTACACAGGTATACTGACGCCCCCTATTAGAAATCTGCAAAATAGCTTCATGTTGCCTTTAAGCAAAATCAGGGGATCTTTCGAGATCTGGACTATCAGATCATGTTTATTCTTATTGTGAAATGGCATTCCCTGCCCTCCAAAAAAAAAAAAAGAGAGATAGATAAATAAATAAATAAATGTCTCATTGCCACTAGCATATATTCTTAACTTAGTCTACATCAAGAGGGCTTTCTCTAAATATTCTATGAGTGAATGACTATGATAAAAACATACATTGAGGGGCGCCTGGGTGGCTCAGTGGGTTGGGCCTCTGCCTTCGGCTTGGGTCATGACCTTAAGGTCCTGGGATCGAGCCCTGCATTGGGCTCTCTGCTCAGCAAGGAGCCTGCTTTCCCCCTCTCTCTCTCTGCCTACTTATGATTCCTCTCTGTCAAATAAATTAAAAAAATCTTAAAAAAAAATACATTGAACATATATGAACATGATCTGCATTTAAATAAAAATATATTAACTGTTTTCAGTATTATAATCAAATAAAAGTTCAAAAGTTAAAGTAATATGTTCAGTAAGGTACATAATTATAGACTTTTAGGGTTATAAGGAGCCCTATAGGTCACCTAAGACCAACTCCCTCAATTTATAGATAAAGAAACTGAAGATTAGAAAGGCAGCCACTGCCCATGAGTCAAAGAAAAAATCCAGTGGGTGCCAGCATCTCTCTCCAAGACCCACGTTTCCACCCTGATCCACTGTCATTATAAATCTTTACAATATTTCGGGATTAAACAAAACCATCATACAAATTATAAATTACTACTAGTCACATGACTTTAATTCAGCTAAACTAAGAAAGTTTATGTCTGAGGTAAGTATTTGGGAAGCCAGAAGCTACAATACAAAATACTTACTGAACTTTCTGTGTGATCACAGTTCTTCATTTGGTCATTACAGAATCCCAAAGGAGATGTACTTTACTATTCACAGCTTACCGATGAAGTAATTGAGACTCAAAAACCTCAACCGCAAAAGTTCATCTAAAAACTCTTGATCTATAACCCAGGTAAGCATCTCTGTGCTGTTTCTATGGGTAACCTCTGAACTACTATCTTACTTGCAAGAGAGAAATAGGCTATGTTTAGCTTGGAGCAAGATGGTTATTTCCCTTTTACTGTGAAGTGCCCTCTTCTGTTGAAAGCAGAGATCTGTTCCAGAATCGCTGTGGAGTTGTATGTGAAGGAGAGGGAGTAAAATGACCCCTCAGAAATCAGCAAATCAATGACATCAATGTTTGTTGCATTTGTTTCTAAAAAGGGATTTCTACACTATTGTGATCTTTCCTTCATTGCCCTATTGCCTTTTTTTTTTTTTTAAACCAACACCAGGTCTGACATTCACATGGATTCCTCTTCCTCTGCATGTTACTTCCCCAGCAGTGTCATTTCCACAATGTACTGCACTTAATGTGTATCCACCCTGTTTCCAGAGCCTACTTGTTGACAATTTGGATGGACCAATTAAGACTGTGTAGAACAAAGGATTATTATAAAGATATTTGGATAGCATCAGGGGCATTCCCATTAATTATGGAGAAGCTGATTTCCAGACAGGTAATACAGCCAGAGACAAAACTGAGACTTGAGGCAAAGTTCTGTCAAGTCTAATATTCTTCCTACTACACAACATACTTGGTTGTATGATTGGTCTAAAAATAATAAGCATATATGACTTATTTGGGCCAAATATATTATTTCAAATCATTACCATGTTATATTTTTTAATAACAAGGTGAAAACAAAGTTGGCAATCAAGAGATAGCAGCATAGGGTAGTAGAAAAACAATATAAGCTTCACAGCAGGATATATCTAATTTGATTTGGGCTCCCTAATTTACTAGCTGTGTTACGTTGGACAGGTTGATTAACGTTTCTGAAGCTGTCACTACCTGAGAGTACAAAGAATTAGATGCAGTGGTATATATAAAGCATGTGACATATAGTAGGTGCTAAATATATGTGGGTTTCCATTCATTCTAACCTACCACAAAAGAGCTGTGCCAGGGGCACCTGGGTGGCTCAGTGGGTTAAGCCTCTGCCTTTCGCTCAGGTCATGGTCTCAGGGTCCTGGGATCAAGCCCCTGCATCGGGCACTCTGCTCAGCAGGGAGCCTGCTTCCCTTCCTCTCTCTGCCTGCCTCTCTGCCTACTTATGATTTCTGTCTGTCACATAAATAAATAAAATCTTAAAAAAAAAAAAAAAAGAGCTGTGCCACTCTAGCAAGTTCCTTTAGCCCTCTGGGTCTCGTTTCCTTCATTGCAAATTGAGAAGATGAAAGAAACCAAATGAACTCCTATGTCCCTTTTAGCTCTTCAAAAAATAATTAGTTCCCAAAGGTTCCTTTACCTTAATTTAAATTCAACAGTTAAGTACCTTATATCCATCCTAAGAACTGAACAGTACCAACTATCACCAGGAAGATATCTATGATTTCAGCAAAATGGGACCCAACTCCATATCACTTTAAGTTCCACAAAGAAAAATAACAATGCAAAACCAAAGGACTTCACAAACCTAATGTAAGGACATCACAAACCTAATGTAAAAAAAAAAAAAATAACTGAGTGTATACATTAAATTACTACTCTCTCTTTTGCAGAGTTGAAAGATAAGAACTAAAATGTTTATACTATATAACAAAACACCTGAGAGACATTTGGCTAGAGCAAGTAATGCCATTTAAAAAAAATGAGTAATAAATTTCTCTTCCTATGTGAGTCTTTTTAAAAAAATATTTATTTATTTATTATTTTGTGGGGGAGGAGCAGTAGGAGAGCCAAGCAAGACTCCCTGCTGAACACAGAGCCCAACTCAGGGCTCAATTCCAGGACCCTGAGATTATGACCTGAGTGAAAGCAACAGTGGGGAGGCCCAATGGACTGAACCACCCAGGCGCCCCCCAATATGAGCCTTAAACAAGTCTTTGAAATTTAAAATACTTGTATCATTTGGAAACCAAGGGGAATAAAATTTACCCTGAGAGGTATTTTACAGTGATAAACATTAATATAAGAAGATGGTTAACCATGTTCTCACAATACTTCTGAATTTCATGTTTGGGATTTATGTTCTGTAAAATAAAATATAATTTAAATGCTTGAATCTTATAAGTGAGACCTGAGAAAATACTAACTAACTGATCTTAAGTGAAAATTTTGACTACAGAGTTTTTCCTTTTCTCTTCCATAAGAAAATTATCAATGGGTTTTTCATTACAGATAGGGATTTTTGCAAATAACATTTAAAATACATTTAAAATCATATGTAGCTCTTAATCATGGTTTTCTAGAAATTCATATGAGGTTTGTCCTATACCGTATTATTGACTTGCAGAATTTTAGAGTATACATCTTAGATCATAAAACACCACCACCAGGACGCCTGGGTGGCTCAGTTGGTTAAGCGGCTGCCTTCGGCTCAGGTCATGATCCCAGCGTCCTGGGATCGAGTACCACATTGGGCTCCTTGCTCGGCAGGGAGCCTGCTTCTCCCTCTGCCTCTGCCTGCCTCTCTGTCTGCCTGTGCTCGCTCTCTCTCTCTCTCTCTCTCTCTAACAAATAAATAAAATCTTAAAAATAAAATAAAATAAAATAAAACACCACCAACAACAACAACAAAAAAAAAATCTTTGCCTTATAGAAGTATGAAGAGACAGGAAAGCCTCATTTAAATATTATCTCCGGTGTGTGAAATAAACTATATAGTTTTTAAAAATTCAGCAGCCGTGTTCTATGAGCTGATTGTTTTGTCCTGCAAAGAGATGAAGAGTAAACTCTTTGCATTGTATGCAAAGGTTCTGAGAGCCACAAAAATATGGTTTAGGTATACGTATCAGGCACAGTGTGAACCAGAGATAGAAGGCCTGGATCCTGCTTTTGTCATTGCTATAAAATTGATCTGTGATTTGGACAAGTCACCTCACTTTTTGGTTTTGTCTGCTCACCTGTGAAACAACAGGAGAACCGTCTGATCTCTTTAAGATTTCTTCTAGTTCCTATAATTAACATCTGTGCAAATCCTCAGTGCAGCATTGGAGGGGCATGAGACATGGGGCAAAGGCACTCACAGGAGCGCGCTTATGCTGCTCTCTGTACATACTGCCAGGACCAACCAGCTTTGCAAAGAGCCTCTTTGCAAAAGGCTATACTAAATAGCCTGGCGTCGCGCCTTGGCGAAAGAACACCATTGATGGCTGTGAAAGCACTTAAAGAAATTCAGCCAGAGGAAACAAACTACTTTCTGAATGTAGTCCAAAAAATAGGTAGGGGGCGTGTAAGCCCTCGCAACCTCAGACCCTTTGTGTCCTTGGCCTTTCATCTTGGCTGGCAGAAGACACGGAGTTTTCTTAGGTGACTCATGCTTTCTTAGTCTTAAGAGAAATTATTCTGAAAATGAGTGGTTCCCCTCCCTGGTCCGACATCTGACCCTTAAAAATACATATATTTTTAAGCATCAGCTGTACGATATGCAGCATTCTTAGAACACCTTCATAAAACAGAGTTCAGCAGAGTGGTTAAAAGTATGAAATGGTGGGTGGCTTAGTGGGTTAAAGCCTCTGCCTTCGGCTCAGGTCATGATTCCAGGATCCTGGGATCGAGCCCGGAATGGAATCGGGCTCTCCGCTCAGCAGGGAACATTCTTCCTCCTCTCTCTCTGCCTGTTTCTCTGCCTACTTGTGATCTCTGTCTGTCAAATAAATAAATAAAATCTTAAAAAAAAAAAAAAGTATGAAATGGGCCCAAATCCTGGATCTACTACTTACCTGCTATGAAATCTCAGGAAAAAAGCTTAGCCTCTCCCTTCTTCAGGTTCCTTTTCTGTAAAATAGGGAAACTAATAAAACCTAACTCATGGAGTTGTGAAAATTAAACAAGATTGCGAATACAAAGCAGTTATCACAGAATCTGACAAGGTAAATGTTATAGACTCATAGATAGATAGATGGATGGATAGATACACAGACAGATAACAGATGATAGATTAATCCTGGGAACTGGGTCTCCCTAAAAGGACTTATCCGAAGGCCACGGACAATTTGTTGGCAGTGAATGACATCTGCTGATCTTTCCTCTTCTGAGCAAACAATATGGCAAAGACTCAAAGCCCGGCTCAGCTCTTACTAATAGGATCCTGCAGAAATCAGGAGGAAATGAGATTATCCTGAAAGTAGGAAAGAGTTACTCTGGTTTAAGACAAGGTCTTTAAAAGCAATAGAAACATATGCAGAAACGTGCGCGCACACGCGCACACACACACACACACACACACTTAATATAGTCATACAGAATCAGAGAAAGGGGTTGTTTTCTGTATTTGCCTTTTCTAGTGTTGCTGGCATTAAAAGCTAAAGAATTTTATTGCTAGATGGCTCCCTGGAGACCATCTAGTTCAACTCCCTCACTTGGTAGATAAGTAGCTGAGGCCCAGAGAAGTTAAGCAACTTACCGGGGATCATCCAGCTATAAATGACAGTGCCAAGACAAGATTTCTGATCTCCCCTTGTGCCCACCCAGTGCTCAGCCTGGCACCAGCTTGGCACCCTGTCCTTGTTGTGCCAAATAGAGCATGAAGGCACTGGCGTGCACACGCGCGCACACACACACGCATACAAGTTTCTCACTTTTGCTTAAGTTCCCCGAAAGTACAGAAGCAACTTCAGCCACCAAGGTCTTCTTGCCAGAGCCTCCCATCAGGGAAATTAAGGAGGATCCTACTCAATCTATGGCCCTCTCCCAGGCTGTCCTTGGAGTTTCTACTCTTCCCTTTCTGTTCCTTCCTCACATCCATTCTTCAGTGCTATTTCTTAAACATTCCTCGCCAAAAAGATCAGGCATTTCCCAGGACAGAAGTGACCCGCGCTAACTTGCAAATTCTTCATCTCCCCACAAACGCTATACCTTTAGACAGGAAATACAGAAGAACTGTGATTAAATTTCGAACAAGCTCCCAAGCGAATTCAGTCAGGACTAATCCTCCCCTCCCTAAGATAACTCAGTCAGGTTCATTTATAAAATGTGTGACCAGGTGAAGGACTGGCGAGCCCTCAGGTATGCCTGACCCAGAGAACAGGAGGGAGAGGGGAGGGAGAGGAGACTGCAGGGAGATGGTAGAAGGAACACACTGACCGCACTGTAAAGTGTGGATCCTGGAAACAGCTATGCAGCTGAGACTGGCTCACTGCTGAGGGGACAGAACTACAGAGGGGACACACTGTTTTCATCACACCCCCTCTGGTAACTGACTAACAGCAGCCTGGTGTGCTGAACTACACACATAGGAAGCAGGAAGAGACTACCCCTAAGTGGCAGAAGCGAGGAACTCTTGTTTTCTTGCTCCGTTTTCTCTCATCCCATGTTGGCCACTCTGCCTGGCGGCACGCTGGGAGCTCTCCAGCTTCCCTCCAATCACCCCCAAACGGGGAACTCCCCTCCCTGATCTCCTGAGGGTTGAAAAGAAGCCTAGAGCATCAAAGATTTCTCTCCATTCTGCCAAATGCTCCCCAATCCCCTGCCCCTTGCAGGGAAACTGATCTGAGAGCAGCTTTCACTGAGCTGACAGAGGTAGGGCGCTTCTTGTCCCTAAGCACAGGCACCTGCGAAAGGTGTCCCCCAGCCTGGGTCTCTGCTGTGAGTGTGGGAGGCGTTAAGTGTCACAGCCAAGTGTTCCTTCCCCAACGCGAAACCGGAAGGAGGTTTTGTTTTTGCCTTTTTTCCACTCCCTACCTGAATTCCGGGACCAGGTTAGGCTGCAACCCGTAGAAAGCAGCGGAGAGAGTGACCAGCCACCCGGGCTTGTAACTCCCGTTCTCGCACTCCAGATAAGGCGGAGACCACTTGACGTGGCTCTTGTCCCCGCCAAGTCCGTCCCTGCGCCGCCAGCTATGGCCCAGGCTCCGGGGGCCCTGATTAGAGCCTCGGCGGTGGAAGTGGGTCCTCCACTTGCGCCGCAGGCCGTGGAACCACTCAGTCTCCAGCGTGGCGTTGGCCAAGTGCTGTGCCGAGGAGGACAGATCCTGGAGCAGGATGCGACTCTCTTCGCGGGTGGCCTGGAGGAAAACCTGCGGGGCCGGCGCGGACAGCGACTCGGTGCTGAAGGTGATGGCTGCCCGGGAAATGCTGGGCTCGCCCTCCAGGAGACTCCGCACCAGTGCCTGGTACCACTCCAGGTCGTCCTGCAAGTTCTGCTCCCGCGACTTATTGCTCTGCAGCATCATGTTGAGGAAGTTAGTGGCGTGTGTCAGCGTGTCCAGCGCCCCGTGCAAGGAGGGATGGGAGCTGGCTAGGGCTGACGACTTCCCCGGCAGGCCCGCCAACTCGTAGCGGCCGGAGCAGTTGGCTCGCTTCAGCTGGTGGGAGTCCCCGGTGTAGAGGTAAGAGGCCACGTCCATGGGCACCTCCTCGGCGAGTTTCTGCGCCAAGATGGTGCCGTCGGTGGAGCGGCTCCAGGGAGCCGAGGGGTCCGAGGCAGAGGCTCGAGCCGGCTGCTGGGCGTGCTGCTTCAGCCTCAGAGTTCTCTCTCGAGGGGAATCCAGCCGTCCCGGAGGGTCGCGGCCGGTGCTAACAGTTCCCAATCCCAGATGAGCAAGCAGGAGGCAGAAGAGTAAGGGATAAGCCATGGCTCCCATCTGCCTCGCAGAGACGAAAGGAGGTAACGGGAGACACTTTTTAAAATTTGGTCGTCAATTTATCAACAGTAAGACTTTTACTAGGAGTCGGCCGCCTTCTCCAAATGGCACCCAGTCGAAAGGGACTTCAAAATAAGAATGTTTCGGAATTGGCCCGGCTGGCTAAGCTACCGTCACAGGAAATCAAATCACCTGTGGCAACGCTGGCACCCGCTCCATAATGGGTCGGCTCGGGATTACGCACCTCACAGCCTTGAGCCGAACAGGTTACATCGCCTCTCGCTCCCGGCGGCTATAGTTAGCCTGCTTACGTCTCTCTGCTCAGCAGCTGCCACCGTCGCGCTCATTGAGGTGTGTTCAAGAGCTGCTGCTGCTGCTGCCGCCCCGGCCGCCAAAGACGCTGCTCCATCATCTCCCCCGTGGCAGGTCGTTCCCGCCTCCCGGCTCTGGCTCCTCCTCGTTCGCTTCGCCCGGAGGCGCGGAGTGCGCGCACACAGAGCCGCACCGCGAGCGCAGGACTGAGTCCCAAAGAGCGAAGATTTCTTTTAGGACGTGGTCTCTCTGGAGTTTATGGGACCAGGCAGCTGGTTAATGGGAGCCCTCAGGTTTGGCCACGAAGCACACTCCTGTCTCCCCTGCTCTGGAGGAAAGCCTGTTTAAAGAGGCAGCTTGGCCGCAACCAAACCCTTGAGGGGCGGCTTCAAGCCGTCTTGTTCCCTGTTTGGTCGGCTCCTCTGTCAATCAGCCGACTGCCATTTGTCGGGCTGGGGCGGGAGCTGTCCAGTGCTGAACCCGAGGCGGCACGGAGGAGGCGCAGGAGGAGGCGGTGGCTCGGGATGCAGCAGCACCGAGTCCTTTCACCCACTCGCGTTCCCTGATGACTCGGAAACCTGAGGGGGTGGGGGTGGGGTGGGCGGGAGTGAAGGGAGAAGCAGAGCGTTTGTGGCTCAGAGCGAAGGAAACTTGGACGTACTGAGGAGGAGGGTGTTGGCGTCTTGCATGCTTAGCTAAATCAGCCTTTTCTTTTGCCTGGAAAAGAGGGAGAAAGGAGTTTTCATTTCTGACTTAAATCGAAGGGGAGGGACGTAGGATGGAGACGTGTCCTCCCGAGCATCTGCTCATTTTAGGCAAATTATCAAATCCTCCTCCTTATTGTCGGTTAAAGAAATGATTAAAACCTACTTGCAAGGTCTTAGCTATGAGGGAGTAATGGAGACATCTACCGGCTGAGTTTCGAGGGAAAAAAAAAATGCTATACTTAAGGAACCTTTGCCTAAAGGGGGCCAGGACAGAGGGGATGTGAAAGTGTATGCAAGTGAATATGTGAACGGAGAGACATGTGCAAGAGGGGCGACTCAGATGTGAGAGAATGAGAATGACTGAGTCTGTGTTGACTGAACAGGGAAGTCATTCTGACTGGGAGTTTTTAGAGTTAATAGATATGAGAACCAAGACATCCAGTTAACTACAGGTTGGGATACCCCAGCAAAAGAAAGAAGAGATACAGAATAATATTATGTATAATAATACTAAGCTGAATAATATATAAAACCTCCCCCCGCCATTACTGGGAAATCCCTCAACAGAGTCTAATTGTTTTATTTGAAATTTTAAGGATGTCTTCTGATATTCAGAAAATACTAATTACTACTGGCTATGTAGTGTTTTATGCATCTCTGCTTCCCATAGGCATCTCTGTTTTCAAATTTCCCAAGAAAGACACAAATAATCCCCAATTCATTTCAGTTCCTAGCCAACAAAAATGGCACTAATGGCATTCTGGGATCGTACTGCTTAGATTTACTTTATCATTTCATTTCATCCTCCCTATTGAGAAAATACCTGAACACTGAAATATAAGTTCCAAAGGAAAAAAAGGTTGTCTCTATTGGTCACTGTAGGGTGGCTCAGTCGATAAGCATCTGCCTTCGACTCAGGTCATGATCCCAGGGTCCTAGGATCAAGCCCCACATCAGGCTCCCTGCTCAGCGGGAAGCCTGCTTCTCCCTCTCCCACTGCCCCTGCTTGTGTTCTCTCTCTTGCTGTCTCCTTGTCAAATAAATAAATATCACCTGTATTGGTCACTGTAGTATCCTGAGCACTTAGTACATAGTAGATTCTCACTAAATATTTGATAAATTAATGAATGAACCAGAAGGTCATAATGATGAAGCTAATTATTTCAAAATCCATGTGCTTACCTAAGAAGAAAAGTTTGCCTAATAAGTCAGTGACAAGGACTTTTCAAATGAGACCGAGTAACAAGTTTTCCAAACTAGAGACATGATCGCCAAGTGAAATTTTATACTTATGCAAAGAATGTTTACTAGATTTATACTTATTTACAAGAGATTTCATGTTCATATCTGACTTTTCTTTAAATTTTGCTTTGCAGTGTATATTCCTTTGCTAAATAAATGCCATCCTGGTCGGGGCACCTGGGTGGCTCAGTGGGTTAATCCTCTGCCTTTGGCTCAGGTCATGGTCTCAGGGTTCTGGGATCGAGCCCCACATCGGGCTCTCTGCTCAGTGGGGAGCCTGCTTCCTCCTCTCTCTCTGCCTGCTTCTCTGCCTACTTGTGATCTCTGTCTATCAAGTAAATAAAAATAAATAAATAAAATAAATAAATAAATGCCATCCTGGTTTAATGCTCTACTGTGGCACACGTGGCAGTAGTAACAGAAGGAGTTTCTTTTTGTTTAATTTATCAGAGTATATAATAAGATCAATCTATATAACAAGTTAAGGATTGAAATGTAATTTCCTCATTAATTGATATTCTTAGAAAACATATACAATTTATTTTTTTTAAGATTTTATTTATTTATTTGACAGAGAGATCACAAGTAGGCAGAGAGGCAAGCAGAGAGAGAGGAAGGGAAGCAGGCTCCCCCCTGAGCAGAGAGCCCGATGCGGGGCTTGATCCCAGGACCCTGGGATCATGACCTGAGCTGAAGGCAGAGGCTTTAACCGACTGAGCCACCCAGGTGCCCCAACATATACAATTTATTAACAGTTCTTTAAAATTGTCCAGTGTGGGATTTTACAAAAAGAGGATATAATTTTATTAGTATGCCCCTCTATAAGTAATTCAATGACTGAACATAATAAAAGATTTGAGTTCTGGTACCAGCGTTCTCCTAAACAAGATTTATGATCACTGGCAGATATTTAAAGTTTCCAGGTCTTAGGACACAAATTGGTCTTCATGACTTAACACTGAAGGAATACTTAATGGTACCAAAGCCACTCTCCAGACGTGCCAGCCCTCCCCTAGCTAACATCTGTCAAGAGAAGAGCACACTATGAGAGGCTTTTGGAATTTTAGCATTCCCTTCAGGGGCTCACCCTCAGTCCACACTGTCAAATAACTGAGGTAGACTAGTTGGGTCTAGAACAATGCCAAAAACAGAAATATAATGCGATTCATACATATAATCTTAAATGTTCCAATAGCACATTTAAAAAAGAAAAAGAAAAAAGTAAAATTAATTTTAATAATGTATTTTATTTGGCCCAATATATCCAAAATAATATTTCAATAAGTAAATAATTTAACAATTACTAGTGAGATATTTTACATTTTTATACAAAATATTCAAAATCCAATGTATATTTTACACCCACAACACATGGCATTTCACACTAGTGACATTTCCAGTGCAATAACTACTTGTGACCAGAGGCTACCATAGAATACAAGCTCAATCAAGAGATAGCACACTGTGGTCTTGAATGTTCTAGAAACCTAAGTACACACGAGATAAAGAGTCCTGGTCCATTTCATAGGTCTGGAGTCAAGGTAGCTGAGTAGTAGACAACCCTTTGTCAATGTCAGCGTCCATCAATGAAGGAAATAATCCAAAAGAGGTTTTTATAAGAGACCAAGATTTAACACACCCTCATACACCTCTACACAAATTACCTCATACACAAATTACAAGATTCCACACCAACTCATAAAGACATATCATTCATTCAACAGGTGCTGATTGAGCCTCTACACCATATTGGGCATTAGGGTTGCTATTGGGGCAAACTAAACACATCCCATACACAATAGACACATGGAACTTACAATCGACTGTGTAGAGACAGACATAATAAAAAGAACAAACAAACTTTAAAAATTACACATAGTGGTAAGTGCTGTGAAAAAATAAACACTGTAGAGATCTGAAGAGGCACATGCACCCGAATGTTTATAGCAGCAATGTTCACAATAGCCAAACTATGGAAAGAACCTAAATGTCCAGCAACAGATGAATGGATAAAGAAGATGTGGTACACACACACACACACACACACACACACACACACACACAATGGAATACTATGCAGCCATCAAAAGAAATGAGATCTTGCCATTTGCAATGATGTGGAAGGAACTAGGGGGTATTATGCTGAGTGAAATAAGTCAACCAGAGAAAGACAATTATCATATGATCTCCCTGATATGAAGAATTTGAGAGGCAATGTGGAGGGCTTGGGGGGTAGGGAAGGAAAAAATGAAACAAGATGGGATCAGGAGAGAGACAAACCATAAGAGACTCTTAATCTCACAAAACAAACTGAGGGTTGGGGGAGGGGACGGAGAGGGTGGTTGGGTTATGGACATTGGGGAAGGTATGTGCTATGGTGAGTGCTGTGAAGTGTGTAATCCTGGTGATTCATAGACCTGTACCCCTGGGGCTAATAATACATTATATGTTAATAAAAAATAAATTTTTTAAAAAAAATAAATACTGTAGAGTGATAAAAACTGCAGTGTATGGAGACAGGGACCTTCTTATATAAAGAGATAAAGAAAAGAAAGACTTCTGTGAAAAGGTAGCAATTGAGCTGAGACTTCAAGAATGAGGAGCAGTTAACCAGGTGGTAGATAGTAATGAACTAGCTAAAGCCAAGATGGAAAGAAACTTAGTTAGAGGGAGTAATATATGAGTCCACTAAGACTACAAATATTCCATTCTTAACAGGAAAGAGGGCTGGAAGAAAATAACTTCAATAACCTGAAGTTCATATATAATATGACAAGTACAAACAATTGAGACAAAAAGAAAATCATTTTATACAGTAATCAAGTGATTCTGGCATGAATAGCACCCACCCGCACCCCTACCACCAATTAAGTGAATATAATTTGTACATATAGATAAATACCCCTGTTTGGCCTCAAAATTAAGAATGAAATTGTCTAAATAGATGTGGATACCACATAGGAGCTTGACCATAATAGAACAATGCATACAAGACCCATTGGCCCTCCACAAAAAGGCCCAAAGCTTTTCATCACGGCCTGAGAGGTCAGTCTAATTGCCTGAGAATGGTTTAGTGTGCACTGATGAAAAAGCAATATCCAATGGAATCATGAGTTATTGGTTGTCATATGACTGATTTAATCAATATTATAAAAAGATGTGATGTCTGCATATCTTCTGTGTGTGTGTGTGTGTTTGTGTGTGTGTGTGATGTTTGCATATCTTTAAGAAAAAGAAATTAAGGAGTTCAAAAACTGCTGAGACCAGATTTTATGTGAGCAATGTATATAGTTATTTTAAAAATTTAAGTGCAGCTTTAAATCATTTAAATCAGCAAGGATTAGGACAGTAGGATATGGTGAAAGGACACTGAATTGGCAGTTGGGAGACTAACGTCTACTCTTGGCTCTGCCATCATCCAGTCACATGACTTTTAACAATTTCCTCAACCTCTCCAAGCCCTTCTGCTTCATCTGTACCATAAGAGTGATGTGTTAGATACACCCACAACCAGAACGATTGCAGCTGAGTAACAGATAATGGCCCAGGTATATTTTCCAAGAACTCATCATTCTTAATAGTTCTAGATTTACAAGGCAAAGATTATTTTTAGATTAAATAATGATGGACTTCAGTAAACAAAGTGGCAAACCCCAGTCAGATTCCTGATAAAGCAAATAACACTACGAAGGGAGAGCACAGTCAATGTGACACAAATTCAGAAATCCAGTTCTTATTCCTGGTCTTACCGAGATTCTGGATTGCCCTAAACATATGCCACCCTGTGCCCCATGTGCCCATTTGCAAAATGGTCATAGTCTTTGTTCTCCAAGAGCAGTAGTTTTGAAATTTCTGGGTATAGTAGTATCACTAGAGAATTCTGAATACCACTGTGGATCTGGGGAAGCCTTGAGAATCTGCATTTTAATAAGCACTACAGCTGATCTTGTTGCAAATGGTCCACAGAGCACATGCTGAGAAATACTGCCCTGAGCCATGGAAAATAACTCTCAGACATTGGGAAAGAAGACCTCCTGTGAAACACAAAGCCTTGTTATTAATTGTGAAATAAAGCCTATGAATGACAAGAAAATTGACACCTATAAAGAATATCATTTTTACTAATATTAACATCATCATCATTATCATCCAAACATTTATAGAACCCAGTAGCCAGGCATTGTACTAAGGATCTGACAGGGGTTAGCTCTTTTAGTCTTCCTTGGGGCACTGAGTTTGATACTGTTTCCATTTTACAGATGGGGAAACAAAATAAAGAATTGCCCTAAGAAATGCAGCCATCTAGCTCCCGAGATCATACTTTTCATCACTCTACCAGTGGTTCTCCAACACTGATGTGCATTAGATTCACCTGGAGAGCTTTTGTCAAAGCACAGATCAGGGGCCATACCCCCACAGAATTGCTAATTCAGTAGGTCTGGAGTAGGGCCTGAGAATGTGCATTCCTAACAAGTTCCCAGGTGATGCTGCTACTGCTGGGCCGAGAGCCACTCCATGAGAACCACAGCTCTGCCCTGTACTTCTCCTCAGTGTAATCTGTCACCTCCACATGCTTACACTCTTCCGTGTATTTCATGTGGAAAAAGAAGAAAGTCAACATGCATGGATGAAAATATGCCTGAAATCTGCTCAGGGGAAAAAAAAAAAAAAGAAAAGAAAAAAAGCTCTCTGGTTTTCTATTTCCTGCTTAGGAAGTTTACCCAAGATGTTTATGTTTTTTACTTCACAGTTTATTCTCATCTGCCTCCAGTTTACCCTTAAAACTCTTACTCCCTGTCAGCATCACTTCTAAAAACGCTCCTGTTCTCTTGGGAGTCCTCTCCTCTGCTTTCCACTATAAAGTCATGACTTGGGCTGTTCTCTCTTTCCCGATAAAGTACATCTTTTTTAAGTACTGCTAAACGGTATCCACTACCGAGTCACTGAGGCTTTGGCCCAAACTGCTAGTTTCCCCTAATCTCCCATGCCTCCATGCACACAAAATGGTTCTGTAAACCTAAAGACCCCTGAAGAACTTTCTGACCACAAGGGAAGAGAATACCAGGAAATGGTATTTATGTAGGAAAATCCCAAGTGTGCAAAGGCAGAGTACTTCCTTTAATGGCTTTCCAGGTCTCTGACCAAACACCAGTAATGCTCAAAGAACTAGTACAGCATTTACAAAAAAAAAAAAAACAACAGCACACTAACTTACTGAAAGCCCAGCTCTATTTAATAGAAGGTTTGGCTCCCTTTCTCATTAAGAAGTAAGAACAACTCAAGAATTTGAAACAAAATTTACTGGAAAAGGAGCTTTGTGGATAGAAAGAGATGGGAAATGGATTATTTTCTCTTTGCTGAATTTTGTCTGCTTCCCTTCTTGGAGAGAAGCTCCCATGCCACAGGTATGTGTGTGTTACTATAGTTGATGATGGTGTTTTCGTCAGTACATTACCTTGGGCAGAGCGAAGGTTTACTCCATGACCAGTTTGGGACTTGGCTCTCCATCTTAACACAGTAGCTTTTGAAAGTTGGGAACTTCGAGTGCTCAGGACCATATCCACAATGCATGTTGTAGACACAAAAGAAATACGGACTGATGGCAATTCTTCACTGAAGAAGAGCAGAAACTTGTAAACCCAAGCAAACTTATAAAGAACAAGTTTATCAAAAAGCAGAATCATACCCGTAAACACAGAGGACAAACTGATGGTTGCCACTGGAAAGGGGTTGGGGATGTGGGCAAAATGAATGAAGAGGAGTGGGAGATAGAGGCTCCCAGTTATGGAATGAATAAGTCACAGGAATAAAAGGCACAGCATGAGGAATATGATGAACGATATTATAATAGCATGGTATGGTGACGATGGTAGCTTCACTTGTGGCGAGCATAGAGCATAATGCATAAAGAAGTCAAATCATTATGTTGCACACCTGAAACTAATGTAACATTGTGCATCAACTACACTCAAATAAAAAAACTTAATGAAAAAAAAGTAAAAAAAAAAAAAAAAAAAACAAGCTTAGGGGCACCTGGGTGGCTCAGTGGGTTAAGCATCTGCTTTTGGCTCAGGTCATGATCTCAGAGTCCTGGGATGGAGCCCCGCATTGGGCTCTCTGTTCGGCAGGGAGCCTGCTTCCCCCCCAACCCCCGCCTGCCTCTCTGCCTACTTGTAAATAATAATAAAATAAATAAATAACAAATAAAATAAAATAAAATAAATAAATAAAATATTTTTTTAAAAAGTTTACAATAACATTAAGTCACTTGTCAAAGCTTTCCTATTTTAAAATAGTCAGGGGAAATTAATCCTGTAATGTTGATATTGTTGGAATTTCAGATACCTGGATTGTATGGAAAAAATAAAGTAAGGAGACATAATACAGAAAGATATTCCAACAAAATGTAGTGGAAGAAAAAAAAGAAGAACATCACTACACATATTCTGAGGGAAACAACTTCAGGCTAAGACAATGACAAACCTAAGCGTGAGCCCAGGCACAAAACAGTCTTGCAGATGTCGAAGGTGCTGTGATATAGAAGTCTGAATCCTGTGGCATATATAAATTGTTTCTAGTTGTCATTTTGAGGTATTCTTTGGAATAAACAGCCTCAAGGAAAATTTTGCCTGGTCTTTACCAACAGCTCACTATTCAGACATGGAAGAATTTCAGAGAAATTTTGGCACAAGAAGCTTCCAGCTCCTTTTGTTCCCTGTGTCAATAAATGTTCTTCGGTAATGGGGCTGACTTCAAGTATACATGGCCATCACGTATCACAGTGTCTGGGGAGAAATGGGTTCTTCATGAGCACTCTGCAGAAATGAGTTCTTATATATTGCATAGAAAAAAGCAGACTAGAGAACAGAAGGCTAAAAAAGAGAAACAATTTTCAAGAATCTGCTGTATCATGAGTACCAAATGTGACGGAAAGGAGCTGTTTCAACTGTTTGCTTTTATATCTCAAGTCAGATATTCTAGAGAAAAAAGTTAAAATTTAATTAAATTCACGAAAGAAATAAGACTATGACACAAAAGCTTTTCTGAATGTCAAGGTTATCTTTAATTGAGATGGATTAACCAAGAACTGAAGAGAATCTCTTTCCTTGAAGAATAATTTGTGATCTTTGGCAGAAACTATATGCACGTAGCAAAAACGGGTTTTACTTATATTCCTTCTGGATAGACAGACAAACCAAGTGATCATTGGGATCTATTTCTTTCCTACGGTTCTTTGATAGACTGAGATCACTGACAGACTCACCTAAGCGAGACTGTTAGGTCACAAACAGGAAAGTTAGATATTTACATATTTGTAAATATGTAATATTTACATATTACATATTTAACCCATATACTTCTCTTAGGCATCAAAATCCTGTCCTTTTTTGCTACCATTCCTCTGGTACTGCATTACTCAACCTGGCATTCAAGACCATTTACTAAATTTTTCTTCCCCAACCCGCCAGCCCTTCATTACCTTTTGGAGTCCCTCCATTTGGCCACAGCTATGCTGTTTACATTCTTCCTTTTTAAGTACTTTGCACACTCCAGTCCTGTGCCTGCCTTTATAAAAGCTAACTCTATTTATTGAGAAAACTTCTATAAATATTCTAAATATTCTATAAATATGTCTCCTTTAAAATCTTAAATACTACCGGGGTACCTGGGTGGCTCAGTGGGTTAAGCCTCTGCCTTTGGCTCAGGTCATGATCTCAGGGTCCTGGGATCGAGCCCCGCATCGGGCTCTCTGCTCCGTGGGGAGCCTGCTTCCTCCTCTCTCTCTGCCTACTTGTGATCTCTGTCTGTGAAATAAATAAATAAAGTCTTTAAAAAAAAATCTTAAATACTACCAATTTCTGAATGCAGATTTCTCCTAGAAGGTATACTAATGGCTAATGAGTGCATGAAAAGAGGCTCAACACCATTAGTCTTTAGAGAGATGAAAATTTAAGCCACAAGGTACCATTACATACCCACTGGAAGGACTATAATAAATAAGGCACACAATTAACAACTGTTGGTGAGGCTGGGAAAGAACAGGAGGCTTACTATATTGCTGGTGGGAATGAAAAGTGGCATGGTCACATTGGAAAACAGATTAGCACTGTCTCAAAAAAGCAAAAAATAAACTACCATATGACCCAGCAATTGTACTCATAGGTATTTACCCAAAAAACATGTCCACACAAAGACATGCATGTGAATGTCCACAGCAGCATTATTCATCATAGCCAAAATCTAGAAATGACCTACCAGTACATCAGCTGGTGAATGGATAGACACAATGTGGTACATCCATATAATAGAATACTCTGCAGGGCCACCTGGGTGGCTCAGTGGGTTAAGCCTCTGCCTTTGGCTCAGGTCATGATCTCTGGGTCCTGGGATTCAGCCCCGGTCGGGCTCTCTGTTCAGCAGGGGGCCTGCTTCCTCCTCTCTCTCTGCCTGCCTCTCTGCCTACTCGTGATCTCTGTCTGTCAAATAAATAAATAAAATCTTTAAAAAAAAAATAGAATACTCTTCAGCCATAAAAATGAGCAAACCTCTGACACAGGCTTTGTCATGCATAAAGCTCAAAACATCACACTAAGTGAAAGCAACTAGACACAAAAGACCAGATATTGTGTTTATATGAAATGTCCAGAAAAGACAGATTATAGTGACAAAAGGTAGATTGTTGGTTGCATGGGCCGGGAAATGGGAGCAAGAACTAGCAGTAAACTGGAATGAGGGAGGGATCTTACCAGGGGGATGAAAATGCCCTAAAACTGGTGGTAATAGCTGTGCCACTCAGTACATTACTTGAAATCATTGAACTGTGCACTTAAGTGGGTGATATGTAAAATGTACTTCAGTAACGTTTGTTTAGAGAAAAAAAAAAGAACTACCAATTCTAGGTATTCTCCATAATTCACTTGATTTTCTAGAATCATTCTTTGAGTCTACCTAGTATCATCTTGGTTCGTATGAACCATTTCATATTACATGATTTACATTTGCTGATTTAATGCTATTTCTAAACATCAATCTGGACAATTGAAGAAGTTTGGGGTAGCTTCCTCATCTGAATTATTTATGATTTTATTTTACTTAACATCAAAAAAATATCTATTGGGTATTGGGGAAGGAGGGGCCGCTATGTGCAAGACACCATTCTAGAAAAAAGTAATACTGCAGTAAACAAATCAAGTCTCTGTCATCACAGGGCCTACATTCCAGAAAGGAGACCAACAATAAACAAATGAAAAATAATAAAATGTAATTTTATAAGTAAAATTTTATAATAAGTATTATAAGGACAAATAAAGTAGGATAAGGAGCTATAGAAAGATTGTTGGTCAGGGAAAGCACCTGATTAAGTGGTGCTGAGTAGAAACGTGAAGGATGGGAAGGAGTGATACATGGAAAGACTCAGGAGAACAAATTTCCCAACAGAAAATAATTATCACCAAAGCCCTCCAAGAGGATCAAATCTGGTCTGCCCAGCAAGAGCAAAAATGACTGCAGACAGAGACTAAGAAAGAGGTGGGGGGTGGGGCAGAGAAGAAAGCAACGATCAAATTACATAGTACTTTTGGGGACTATGGCAATGAGTTTTGGTTTTATTGTAAGGACAATGGGAAGTCATGAGGATTTGGCAGGAGTGACAAAATCATGGGGACTGCTTTCAGACTGAAGGAGGAGGGTATACCAGAAGCACAGAGACAAGGTAGGAAGCTACTGCAATAGTCAAAATATGAGAGTATGGTGGTTTGGACTGGAAGTAGACAGGGAAAGCAGAATGATAATGGTCAAAATGGTTAAAAATTGTTGAATTCAGGACTGTAATTTTCTGAAGGTCAGAATGTTTCCCACTAATAGCGTGTTAGATGCAAATAAGGCTTTCTTTTTTTTTTAAGTAAGATTTTCTTAATGTCAGAATGTTAACATGTAAGACCATTTGTGCCAACTCCATTTAAGAGTAGAATCCTAAATTTGGATTTAAAAGTATTTATTTTTTGAAAAATCACTCTTCCTACTTATTCTTAGAAAGTACTTTTATCCCAATTGAAAAATGAGCAGAGGACATGATCAGAAATTTCAAAGCAAAAGACACATATATGGCCAGTTAACATATGAATCCCATTAGTGAATGTGGAAATGTAAATCAAAACACAATGAGATACAAACTAAATCCGCAAAAATTAAAAAGTCCAAAAAGACAAGTTATTGGATGTGAAGAGGATGGAAGAGATGTGAATTCCCAAGATCTCTTATGCAGTGCTGCTGGAAATGTAAGTTCATACGATTGTTTTTGGAAAACAATTTAGCACCACCTTGTAAGGTCAAACATTCACCTACCCTATGATCTAGCACTTCCACTCTTGATATAGACACAAAAGAAATTCCGGCACATGTATGCCTTGTGATATGCACAAGAATGTTAATAACATTACTGTTTAAATAGTAAAAACCTTGAAAAGCCTAAATGCTCATCAACAGAACAGGTGAGTTAACTGTGGTCTGCTCACACAGATGAAAGCAAGGACCTTATGAACACAGGATTCAGAGAGATGGCTGAGCTCTTTGGGTGGGGTGAGGTATGAGAAGGCACTGGGTGCCAGGTGCAAGAACAGGAGGGCTTATCTAAAATAATTAAACTAGGGACGCCTGGGTGGCTCAGTTAGTTAAGCAGCTGCCTTGGGCTCAGGTCATGATCCCAGCGTCCTGGGATCGAGTCCCACATCGGGCTCCTGGCTCAACAGGGAGCCTGCTTCTCCCTCTGCCTCTGCCTGCCGCTCTGTCTGCCTGTGCTCTTGCTCTCTCTCTCTCTAACAAATAAATAAAATCTTAAAAAATAATAATAATAATAATTAAACTAGAAAGTCAGATCACGTATTGGCCAATGATGAAAGCGTATTGAACAAAGGATTATGCCAAATCCAAAGTCCTGAAGTCAATCAAAGGAACAAAAGAAAGGAAAGGGAAGGGGACAGAAAGGACAGAAATCACTATGAACTGTCCTTACCACTATAGCCCAGGCCCCAAATGAATGACCCTCACGAGCCATAAGAAACTCCTCATTCTTTGCAATTCATCGAGGTGACAGATCCAGCAAAGCAACAGTGTGAATGTTTCAGTCGGTGCCAACGCTTCACTCCTCCAGACTAACACAGTCCACTTTTGTTCCCAATGCCAAAAATCCACTGGTGGCAAGTCTCGGTGCTCAGACAGGCCTCCTGATTTGAAATCGGGCAGGGTTTTCAGTGCCTGCCTTCAAGCAGACCTTCGTATTAATTATGGCTGTTATTCACACTCTGCTGAGCCGTCATCTTTGATGGCAGTCCACTTCAGGCTGAAGTTTGATTTCACTTTCTGAGGATCAAGTCCTTTCTTCCCTTCCCTAGCTGTCTCTAAACGTGGGGCATTTGTATCCAGAGCACTATTTCTAGGCCTCCGATGTGTCTCCTCAAAGACCGGCTGACCCACTTTCCAGATGGAGCCAACATCATCCTCTATCTGATCCATAAATCATGAACAGAAGGCTGAGGAAATGAGAAACTGTGTACCCACTGGGAGGGGAGCAAAGCTTCCAGCATGGGGTCTACAGCAAGATCACAGCCCCACAACCTAATTCTCCAGAAAGCCGGTTTTGATCAATGACAGGACAACCTGGTTCCAGATGAAATTAACCCAGATTTTTAAACACAAATGAACAGTCATATTGAAAGTCAGTAAGATTTACCACAGATTTAATCTGCCATATTTAACGCTGTGTAGTACAGTAATTATGGCCCCTGAAGACTAGGTAGCAATAGTAAGGCATTCACATATTTGACAATAATAGCTATTTCTGGGATTCCCTCAGACAAAAGATGGGAAATAGAAAAGATAAAGTTTAGGAGCTCCTCTCCTGCCAGAAGGACACAGGGTAGTGTTCCAGTCCTCCTTCCCTAGAAAGGATTTAAGGTGTGAGCTCAGGGAATAAGTACCTGAAACCAGGGAATAAGTACCTCCCCTAGTACTGGCTCTGAGTACCTCCCTTTAATCCTCTTGGAAGAAGAAAATAGCCAGATACCCCCCACAGAGGCTGATTTCAGTGTTTATTTACTAGTCAAAGTATCAGGTCAGATCTGTCTCTGATAATAAGTGGAGAGCAGCCCTGTCTGGGGGGCTTTTTTAAGCATCAGGAAATTGTGGGAAACAGGCTTCCTTCTAGGGAGAGATGGTGAAGACAGCTAGATCCATAAGCAAAACAGCTGTATTTTCAGTAGAACAAAATGATAACATTGAGTCCTGATAATTTCTTAAAACTACACATTTTACTACTTAACTCATTCCCAAGTAAGTTAGGAACAGAAGTGAGAAAGAGCACCTAAATATGGGCAGAGGATTCTAGACTTCATACAACAATTTCTTGATCATCAATACATTCGTCTTTAGAGTTGAGCTGGAAGACAGGCAAAGGGTTAGTTCTCAGAAGAAGATGGCCAAGAACTGCATTATTTACCCCAAAGATACAGATGTAGTGAAAAGAAGGTCCATATGAACCCCAATGTTCACAGGAGCAATGGCCACAGTCACCAAACTGTAGAAGGAGCCAAGATGCCCTTCAACAGACGAATGGATAAAGAAGACATGATCTATATATACAATGGAGTACTATGCCTCCATCAGGAAGGATGAATACCCAACTTCTGTATCAACGTGGATGGGACTGGAGAAGATTATGCTGAGTGAAATAAGTCAAGCAGAGAGAGTCAATTATCATATGGTTTCACTTACTTGTGGAGCATAAGAAATAACACAGAGGACATTGGGAGATGGAGAGGAGAAGGGAGTTGGGGGGAAATCAGAGGGGGAGACGAACCATGAGAGACTGTGGACTCTGAGAAACAAACTGAGGGTTTTGGGGGGGAGTGGGTGGGGGGGGGTGAGCCTGGTGATGGGTATTAAGGAGGGCACGGATTGCATGGAGCACTCGGTGTGGTGCATAAACAATGAATCTTGGAACACTGAAAAAATAAAATAAATTTAAAAAACAAACAAAAAAGATGGCCAGGAAAGGGCTCTACATTGCCAAATGACTTCTGAATTGGGGAATTCCTAAAAACCAGGACAGAGACAGAGTTTCCTACAAATCATGATGTTGTTTTTGCCTCCAGTTTACTGGTTTTGTTATTACAGCATCTATTCCGGAAGTTGGGTTTCCCCCATCCTCACACCCACTCCCTCTCAGGATGAGGGCAGACTTGGAACAAGAACCAGGAGAGAACTGAGCTGCTGTGCGAAGGGGTAGATTTTTTTTTTAAGCATGAAGAGTGAAGAGGATTAAAAAAAAATTCCTGTCTCTGCATAATGTACCCACCTAAATTTCTTTTTTAGATTCTTCTTCCTTATTTAAACTTGTCATCTGAGCAGCTGAAGAAAAAATATGGGCCCAGGATCTCCCTCTCAGTGAGGGAAGTGCCTCCTCCTCTCCCACAACATCCTCTCCAAAACAAATCAATTAAAATAGTCTCCAATCAAAAGTCAGGAAGAAATCAGAGGGGAGATGGAAGGGACATAACATTGACTAGGTGGATAAGCCTGGCCACTCTAGATCTTTCTAAGATCTCTAAGTTATCTCTCATTAGCTCTCTGTTCCTGGTTGTGTTTGACTCCTGTGGGGTTTTCTCCCCCCTTACTACAGGAATGGTAAGGCATTAAAGTTTATGGTGGGAGCCAAGAGGGAAATGGCCATGCAACAGCTTGGAAGCCTTCAGGCTCTGTTCCAAGTCATGAGAATGAAAGAAGTCATTGCATGAGATCAGAAGAGCCACATGTGCATGAGAGTCAAAGTTCTGTAGTAACAAAGAGTACATATGACTTGGGGTTTTTTCTTTACTACATACATGGTCCCCTGAGGAACCTCATTCAGTTGGACTGAATTTACAGATTCTGGCCATGACCACATTCTCTGTGACCAAGACTGACTAATATCTCCCATTGCCATCAGACAGCTCTGAGGTGGCAGGCAAGAGTGCCATCTGTGACTAAGCCAGGTATGTGTCCTATGGGGGCGTGTGTCCTATGGGTCTGAGCTGGGCAGATCTCCCTCGGCAACTCAGAAATGCCTCAGGGGAAACAGCAACTCTGTAAGGTCACAGGAGTAGGCAGTTATCCCCATGCCTCCATCCTGAACCTTTAGTTCTGCTCCTGTCCTACACAAAGAGAGCCCTTTCTCTTTCTTTTTATTTATTTATTTATTTATTTATTTATTTGTCAGAGAGAGTGAGCACAGGCAGACAGAGTGGCAGGCAGAGGCAGAGGGAGAAGCAGGCTCCCTGCTGAGCAAGGAGCCCCATGTGGGACTCGATCCCAGGATGCTGGGATCATAACCTGAGCCGAAGGCAGCCGCTTAACCAACTGAGCCACCCTGGCGTCCCAGAGAGCCCTTTCTTGAGATGTGAGCATTGGGAAGCAAGAGTCAAGCTGCTAATCACCTAGGTTTTGAAACTGCAAACCTTTTTTGGTTTTGGTTTTTGTATCATCCCAAGAAAGAATCGTTATAAACTGAGATGTAAATGAAATGTGGCTTTCCAATATTTTAGGAAACTAATTTTGACTCCAATATTTCATCTCAATCCGAAATTCAGCCTCAGCATTCTAGAAAGATCTACCAGTCTCCCACAGCAGACTGGACCTGGGTTCCAAGGCTTCACGCAGTGACACGCTGTGGGGCCTTCGTCTTCAGTCATCTGTTCACTCCACCTACCACCAAGGTACCCACTGTCCCAGATCCAGTGGCTCTCTGACACATGCCAGAACATTCCTGGGTCACGGGAATCTCTGCACCTTGCAGAGCTGAGCTCTGAGGTACCTGTGATCTAGGATGCCAGGTTTAGCAAAACAAAACAAAACAAAAAAAATAGGCCGACAAAAAAAATAGGACATCCAGTTAAATTTGAATTTCAGATAAACAATACATAATTTTTTTCCTGTACGTGTGCTCTATGCTATTTTAGGACATACTTACACTAAAAATATTATTCACTATGTGAATTTAAAATATAACTGGATGTCGTATATTTTATCTGGCAACCCTATTATGATCCCCTCTGCCAATATTCCTCTCTGAGATCTCACTGCCTCCCTGGGGTATCTCCTGTAAAAAGACCTGGGTCACTGTTGCGCTGGGATTATGAACTTCCTCTAATACTAGACCAGGGGGATTTTTTCTTCTGGGGAATTATTGTTCTCATTGGGATTAAATTTTCTGAAACAAAGACTAGAACATTCTGCTGACGGTTCTGCTTTCTAACTGTCACATACCTCCCTGAGACAATAAATTATAGGCTACTCTCTTGACATGAAAATGGGGGAGAGGATTAGGTTCTCAAATTGTTTATCTGCACATCTTTTTTTTTCTTCTTATTTTCTCTCTCCACCCTTCCCTATTCCTTTTATCTCTGTTTTCTTTTGGCAATATCAAAAGAAGCTGTTCGAAAAATACATTTTTATTTAGGTCAAGAGATTGGGCAATTCTGACAATGTAAGAGATTTATTAAAGCACAATAAGACTGTTAGAATCCCAGAAAGTTCAAGTACCTTAAAGCACACATACAAAGGAATAGGTAGTCACACATCTCCCAAAAATCATTTTTCTAAATTTACATTTCAAGACTGTAGAATTTTTTCAGTAGATGTATGATCCCATTCTAACTCAAAAGACAGGTTACTAAGAAAACGCATTGCTGCCCAACAGCTACATATACTTGTTTTTAAATATTTTTAATTTGCTTCATATGCACTTAATTGCTGACTGGATTATTTCAAGAAATTCTGGAATTCATACTAAGGAATGAATGAATGAGATGACTGCATAAAAATGTTTGTAAAAAGATGGTCATTGCAGATGATCATTACTTATGAAAAGAAAGGACCAATTTAAGGGTCCTTCAATCAAATATTAATTAAATAAATCATGCTATAATTACTATGGTTATTAAACCTGATATTTTCTCCATCATTATATCAGAGTTCCTAAAGGAAGGAAAATAAGTTAAAAGATGTTAGGAATGGAGAAGAAGATATAAAATTGCAATTTTTCAATGACAACATAGGCATGCATGACAAAATTCAAAGTAATCTACAGTTTAATTATTTGATTTAATAAGCTAAGTTTCACAAGGTTGGCAGATACAAAGGCAATATGCAAAAATCAGTTGTATTTTATACCAATATAAGTAGTTTGAAAGTGATTTTTTTAAATTTCTAGCAGCATTGAAAAAAAGAGGAAAAAGATTTTGAAGGACTCGACGCAGAAAAGAGTAAAATACAATTTATTAAATTAGCCAAGATAATCTTGAAAAACAGAATGTCCCTAATATCAACACTCAGGATAAAGCTGCAGGAATTAAGATGCTGTGGTATTGGCTCATGGATTAACAAAGAAACCACTGAAACAGAACAGACTTCAAAAGGAGACCCACACATACGGTCATTTGATCTATGACAAAGGTGGCACTGCAGCGACCTTTGTGGGAATAGGACAATCTTTCCAACAAATGGTGCTGACTCAACTGGTCTACTCAGATTCACCTTCAGGACCGAGGCACTCATTCCTGGGTTGCTGGGGAAGTTGGCTGCTGATGGCTCACAGCTGCATTTGTCTTTCTGGGAATTCCCCCTTAGTCAAAGAAAGCTGCTTTATCCAACATTATACTCTCTCCCAGAGGGCATCCCACATCCAATGACTGGTGGGTGCAAAGGTCCAAGTCCTGGCTCTTTCCTAGACCAATGTCTTTGAAGGATCATTCCAACTCAAGAGCTCCCCTTGGGGCTAGCTGAGGTCTCTAACGCAAATGTATCCCCCACAGGCTAATATCTCCCTCCACCCAACCCTGCTTCCTTCCGCTCCCTCTCAGGCTGTATCTGAGAGTTTTATCCCAGTAGAACTCTTGCACACAAATCTCAATGCCCCCGATTCGATATCCAGGCAATCGGACCTGGAACACACTGGAAAAAAATTAACCTTGGCCCTACCTCATACTTCACATGCAATCAATTCCAGGTGAGAGTATAAATGGATGAGAGTAGTAAAATATAAAATTTCTTTTTTAAAAAAGATTTTATTTATTAATTTGACATCGAGAGATCGCAAGTAGGCAAAGAGGCAGGCAGAGAGAGAGGGGAGGGGGAAGCAGGGTCCCCGCTGAGCAGGGAGCCCAATGCGGGGCTCGATCCCAGGACCCTAGGATCATGACCTGAGCTGAAGGCAAAGGCTTGACCAACTGAGCCATCCAGGCACCCCAAAACGTAAAATTTCTAAGAGAATGTCTAATATAACGAGCCTCCGCAAAAGCACTAACTATAAAGAAAGATAGTGATAAATTGGACTACCTTAAAATTAAGACCTTCTGTTTATCAGAGGATACCATTTAGAGCAAAAAAGCAAGCCAGAGAGTAGAAGATATACACAATACCTATAGTCTACAAAGAGTTTGTATATAAAATACATTTAAAAAGACCAAAAAATCAATATGCAGACAGCCCAATAGAAAAAAGGGAAAGAGGGGCGCCTGGGTGGCTCAGTGGGTTGAAGCCTCTGTCTTCCGCTCAGGTCTTGATCTCAGGCTCCTCCGATGGAGCCCCACATCAGGCTCCCTGCTCAGAGCCTGCTTCCCTCTCTGTCTCTGCCTGCCTCTCTTCCTGCTTGTGATCTCTTCCTCAGTCTGTCAAATAAATAAATAAAATCTAAAAAAATTTTTTTAAAAAAGGGGAGGGGAAAGGGACTTGAACAGATACTTTCTCCAAAAAAGATATCCAAATGGCCAGCAAACATATGACAGGGAATTCAAACGTATTAGTACTCGGGAAAATGCAAATTAAAATCACAATAAAAGTCTCACCTGAAACCCACTGAAACGGCAAGACTGAGAGTAACGAGTGTTGGTGAAGCTTTGGAGCACCTGGGATTTTCAGACACAGCTGGAGGACATTTGTATAACATAATCTAATAAAACGAGCGCGTGCCTTTATATCACTTGTAGTAATATCCCCAACAGAAATGAGTGTTCACACGTGCCAAAAGACTTGCACACAAATGTCCATAGCCGTATTACTCATAATAACAAAAAAAATTAGAATAGTCCAAATGCCTGCTAATTTTTATAGACGACGGAGAAAAAAAGAAAGCAGTGAAAATACGGTCGAAATAGCTGAGGCATAATATGGAAATGACTGAAAAGCAATGAGCTTCTGCTGATGCAGAGCACTGAGAAATTGGGACAGTCTTGAGTAAGAGAATTGTAGGAGGAAATAAATTTAAAAATTTAGAAACAGTGTCTCAGACAGCTAAGGAATAATCGGTACTTGATTTATTTGTAGAAATTCATACAATTCCTTTCCTCTAACTCGAGTAATACACACACACACACACACACACACACACACACACACACACGGCTTGTAAATAGAAATGAGCAGAACGCAGATAAGGCAGTAGATCCCTTACGTGAGGAGCTCCAGGTCAGATCTCTGCCCCTCTCGGGTGTCCAACGTAGTAGAAGCCATACTGTGTACACTGGGGGCACCACTATGACCAGTGGCACCGAGCAGCTTTCCTGGGTGCAGGCCTACGACAGTAAACTGTAAATATCAACCTGGTGGGGCTACAGTGTCCAGATATTTGGGCAAACACTGTGGGGGATGTGTGTGTGAGGGCATTGCTTGCATGAGAGGGACATTTAAATTGATTCACTCTGGGGCGCCTGGGTGGCTCAGTGGGTTAAAGCCGCTGCCTCCGGCTCAGATCATGGTCCCAGGGTTGTGGGATCGAGCCCTGCATTGGGCTCTCTGCTCTGCGGACAGCCTGCTTCCTCCTCTCTCTCTCTCTGCCTCTCTGCCTACTTGTGATCTCTGTCTGTCGGATAAATAAAATAAAATCTTTAAAAAAAAAATTGACCCACTCTGAGCAGAGCAGACTGCCCTTCGTGAGATGCACAGGCTACATCCCAGCACTTGAAGGTCTTAATAGAACAAAAGACTAACCTCTCTCGAGAAAGAAGGAATTCTGTCAGCAGACTGCCTCTAGAGTCCATCTACAACTCCTCCTTGAGTCTCCAGCCTGCTGGCCTATTCCGTCAGATTTTGGACTCATCAAATTTCTATGATTATGTGAGCCAATGCTTTAAAACAAATTCCTTGGGGCATCTGGGTGGCTCTGTCAGCTAAGCGTCTGCCTTCAGCTTGGGTCATGATCCCAGCATCCTGGGGTCAAGGCCCACATCGGTCTCCCTGCTCGGCGGAAGGTCTGCTTCTCCCTCTGGCCCTCCCGCTGATCATGCTCTTTCTCTCCCTCTCTCTCACTCTCTCTCTCAAATAAATAAATAAAATCCTTAAAAAATAGTAAAAATTTTTAAAAATGAAACAAATCTCTCTCTCTTCTCATAAAACTTTGTATATAAAACTTTATATATATTTACATATAAAATATGTATTTACATATAGAACATATGTATATATGTTTATACACACACACAAGTTCTTGATTCTATTCTTCTGATAAAGCCTAATACAAGGTCTAATGCTGGGAAAAAATCAATTCCCTCACCTGGGTGAGCCTGGCATGAATATTACTGGCTTCGCTGCATCCCTAGCCCTAAAGGCTGCCCGCCTGCTGTGTCAAGTTCATCTGTTCTTTCTGGAAATTCAGTCTTGAATATACCCTCTCCTTCCAGTCTCTCAACCTCCCACCATTTCTTCTGTGTCTTCACAGAGACCAAATTGAAGACTATCTGCATTTTTTGCAAGACTTCTGTATCTGTGCCAAGTTCCGGTGCCCTGCTGTGCTTTTATGTCTGCTCTGACAGCCCGCTGGCTGTCCTCTGAGCAGGCTTGTCTCATCTCCAGTGTCCCCTGACACTCCCGTTTCTTCAGGCTCCTTGTCATTCCTTGGGTTTTTATTCAACAGTTTGAAACTCTAAAAACAAAACCCTTCTTTTTAATCTTGAAAGCAACTCAGATTTCAATTTTGTTGGTGTTATTGTTGTTTTGTTTTGTTGTTTAATAGAACCACATTCCCCAAGGTCAGTCTCACTCAGCTCTGCTAGTGAACCAGACTGATATCCGGAGGTTACAGTTCCTTCCCTCTGGCTAGGTCCAAGAAATCCTTTCTGCTCATTAGGTTGATTCACTACCTGATCATTCTCAGGCCCAGAATCCCCCAAGGCCTTATAAAAACATAGTCTGTGGTTCCCCACTCCCAGAGTTTTTGATTCATTAGGTCTGGGGTGGGGCCTGGGAATTTGAATTCCTAACAAGTCGTCAGGGGAGGCTGAGGCTGTGAAACTTGGGGAACCACTGCTCTAGCTCTGTGGTTTCTTAATTCTGCCTCCTAAGCTTGTTGATTCCCTTTAGTTCCTAAATCTTTAATAAATGTCATCTCTGCTGGCCTAGGGTAAAACTCAGAGTGGGGAAGGGGAATGAGAACTCTATAACCTTCCTCTATAGGGATAGGCCAAGAATCGAGGGAATTCAATATCAACATCACAACCTTTATTTTTTCTTGCGGGGAGGACTGATATGTTCTAAAGCAGTGGTGGGATGGGGTTAGAAAGATCAGTTTCTGTTCTCAAGAAACTTAACATCTAAAAAGTGGAAAGCCCAGAACGTTGCCAGTAGCCCAAGCATATTCCCCAGGCTCACCCTAGAGGTCAAGGTCAAGACTCACCCTCAGGGTCAGTCAAGGGCAGGGTCAGCAAGTTCACAATCCTGAGTGAGTGCCTCCTCAAATCTTGTCCTCTGGGGACTTCACTTGCCTCCCCTATTCTCAGCCCTGCCAAAGGTCACAACAGAGAGTTCCAGGAGCCCTGATGGATTCCACCCTTTCCCTGCCCAAGAATATTCTCTACCAGAGAAGTCATTTTGCATGGTGATTTCATGAGCTTTGGGCTCCTTTTCCAGCTTTATGTGTGGTTGATATTTGAGGCATGCAAGCATTTAAGAGATGGGATTTGGAAAAAGAGACTTGTAAGTTGTTGAGAAATGGGTAAGTGGAAAGAACCACTATAGTCTGAGATCTGCTTTGATGTCTGAATGAAGTGTGCAAAACACAGGACTTGCCTTCAAGAAGCTTCCAGGTTAATAGGGGAAATAAGATCCTCACTTGAAAAAATAAATATTCTGGCACGAAGCACCCAATTGGTGTTGAGGATAGAATGTAACAAAGAGGAATAAGCTAAAACTTGCCCTAACGTGAGCAATACAATCCTTAGTCTTTCCATGTAGAAACGGTGAGAATGATATTGATCACATAGGATTGTTATCTAGTAAGATAATTAAAGTCCTAAGTAAAGGTGCAGGCCTCTAGTGACCACTAAGTACATTAGTATTTTTTATCGTAATTTCTGTGGTGATGCTGTTATATGCTGGTTATGGATGAAGTTTAGGAGACGGGAAGGAGATGTGAGGTGCACTCATTGATAGACAATGAGGAGCTGGAATGGTCAGGATTTAGAGTTAAATTCCCCTATATCTTGAGGCAAGATGCCTGAGCAAGGAGAAAGTCAGTAGTTGCCAAAATTTGGGGGTGAGTCAAAAGATTGGTTTGTGTAGAGTATGTGCAGCTTGAAGAGAGAGATATGATTGTGGCCAAACTGAAATCTTGGAACAAGAAACTTGGGCTTTTCCCTAGAGTTAATCTAGAACTTCTGAGGAGGATTTATGACCCAAAAATGACATAAATAGAATAGTCTTTTGGTGAGATTTATTTATAAATCTAAAATGGTAATAGGAAAAATGATGTCAGGTAGTTTGGTATCTTTTTTTAAAAAAAGGCTTATTGGGGCACCTGGGTGGCTCAGTGGGTTAAAGCCTCTGCTTTCGGCTCAGGTCATGATCCCAGGGTCCTGGGATCAAGCCCCGCATCAGGCTCTCTGCTCAGCAGGGAGCCTGCTTCCCCCTCCCTCTCTCTGCCTGCCTCTCTGCCTACTTGTGATCTCTGTCAAATAAATAAATAAAATCTTTAAAAAATAAAAAATAAAAAAAATTTAAAACGGTTTATTTATTTTAGAAAGAGAGAGAGCAGAGGGAGGACAGAGCTAAATATGGGTCAATATCTTTTTTAAAAATTCAAATAAATAACTGTATTAGGACCATGTGTAGCCCTGGGCGGAAGAAGCAGCGTTGCTGTTGTTTTCCTTTTTTTTTTTTTTTTAATTTGACTCCTCCAGGGAAGCAGAGGGAGGAGGAATGCAAAATTCCTTATTAAACCTTACAGGGCGATTCCTCCCCAGTACCTCCTGTAGCTAGAGGGAACATGGGTCCACAGGACAATCCTTGTTTATAGCTGTTAATCCTACATAATTTTTAAAAATTCCCCCATTTCATTCTCAAAAGTGCCCATGTTAGGGCAATGAATTATGTGGTCACCTCGATCTCACCTTGCCAGAATAAGCCAGTCTGAAGAGATGAAGGGTAGGAGCAGAATGACCCGCCCCCATTCTTCCTGCCCGTCCTGTTAGGTGGCTGGCTTTGGAGTCACTGTTCCCTTTTGTCAGCATCTCCTACTTCCTTTTAGAACCCCCTTCAGGGCTGCTTAGTTTCTGTGGAAGCATCATTTCCAAGGCATTGCTTCATGCTTCCTCAAACGCTTTATTAAAAATCACCTCATGGCCCTGTTCTCCGAACCTAGCTGATGAGAAAAACTAATAGCTACAAAGTGGCTAGATGTGCCACCTTCCCAGAGAGAATTTATGAATTTTAAAAGGACCTTCAGATCCCTGACCAAAGGAATGACTCAGGGAGGAATCCGAGGAGAACTGTGTAGGTGTCAATAGTGTCATTAAAGTGATGCCTCAGAGGCCAGAGATGGCATGAGGGGCCGAGGATGACGTGGGCCATTACTCACACCCCTGGTCAACAGAATGAGGGAGAAAGAGTTGGTGCTGGAGGTGGACAAAAGTAACAAATGATCCTGGAAGCCAAGAGAAGGGTGAAAATTAAGGGAAAGAACAACTCAGGGTGATTACAGCCGGGAACTCTCTGGGCACATATTTGGAAACTGAACATAAGCATAAGAACATAAGAAACTGTCAGAAGTAGAAAATACACAAAGAACCAGTATCCCAGCCCAACCCACTAAAAGATGCCTTCTTCCATAGAAGCCTTCCCTGACACCTGGCCCTGGTCAGGTTCCTCTGTTATGTGCTCTCTGGGACTAGTTTCCTCTTCCTTCAGAGCAACACCGAAATTCGTAGTAATCCACATGTTCATTTAGTGTAACTATCTGTCAATGTCCATCATTCCCACCTGAGAGTAAGCTATACCAGCACTCAGACCATATTTCCTTTTGTTCTCCAGCATGCCTTCATAACTAGCAAGGGTCTGACGCATATTTTATATTTAACAAATGGTTATTGAATGAATGAATATTTGTATTGAAATATAAATAAATGTATATAATAAGTGAGCATCAAGAGCCATCCTAACTTGATGTGTTAGAAGTCTTCCAGATTAAATAATGCTCAAAATTGGTAAAAACCAATATTGATCTTCCAGGTCTGTTACGATCTGGAGTCAAATAACCTTCACCACCCAAGAGCATAAATACCTTATATTCAACACGCATTTATTCATCACCTGTTACATAATTTAGAGGTCGAGATCACAGTCCTTAGGGTGAATGGCCTGGTCAAATACTTGCTCATGTGACTATTGGGAAGTTAATTAACAATTCGGTGCCTTAATTTACTTATAAGATAACAAGAATTTTAATTGTACATATGTCAAGAGATTGCTGGGAAAATTAAGTTACTATGAACAAACCAGAGAGCCTGGCACAGAGGCACAGCATACAGAATCAATAAATGTTGATTATTATCATTATTATTGTCAATTTTTGTTTCTGAAAGCCCTGGTACCATAGGCTTTGGAGGATGCGGTGATAAATCAGGCAAGGTATTGTCTTGCAAGAGCTTGTAATTCGGGAGATAAGATAAGGGAGGAATGAACCCAGATGAAACAAGAGTGCTAAGAGAATTCGGAGGAGGGAGTAAGGTGCCTGGAGGCATCAGATCAAAGACCAATGCTGTTTAAACAGAAAGCTATCTTGTTTACATTTAACGATCTCAAATAGATGTTGTGAACCAAATCAGACAAACTCCCCACCAACCTGGTTAGTCACTTTAGCTCATTTGAGATGAAGTCACAGCAAAGGACAACCACAGCTTTGCGCACATTGTGAAGGGATTCACACAAAGACATCTCCATGCCAGTTCTCCCCAAGACAGGCTGGCCAACGAACACAAACACGAGAGTCGGCACACATCTCCAGCCAACCACGGGTCACTCTTCAGCGTTCAATACTCTTTGTTTTTGCAAAGTCTTGAACAAGGAGCCTTCCCTGAACCCTTGTTACTCTGCTGTTCAGCCTGATAGGAATGAGTGACCACTCCCCCTCTTGCTTAGTAATGGCAGTTCTCTGCCAAGATAAGGTCACACAAGAGGAGATAATTATTGCCTAATAAATAGCTTTTCCAACTCAATATTACTCATGAATGAGTTATGCAAACTACTTAGAGAACTATCCCCTTCTACAGCCAGTAGAAGTCCTTGTATACATTTTCTCTTTCAGGATAACAATTACCAACGATCAACAAAGGGTCGTTTCCGTGAAATATTGCTTGAAAACAGCCCACTGAACCCCTCTCTGAATACTTCCCACTATCACCGTCTCCCTCACCCCACCCCTCATACTAGAAGGGCCTATTTCTCATCCTAGACAGGACTGCTTATCAGCTTCTCCCTAAGTTCGCTGTGTCTCAGTCTTCAAAATAAAACGGCAGAGCTGGCGGACAGAAAGCAAAGTTAGTCAACCCAAACATAGCACGGTGGATTCTAAATAGACCTAATCCATGGTATCTCAAATAAAGGGAAATAAGCAGTCTTTGAGATCAACATTACTAACAACAGACTGATTAACCACGTTAAAAGATGGAATATTTTGAATATTTTCCATAGTTCTAAGGCTACGCAGATGGCATATTTTAAAAAATTAAGGATTCTTAGCTAAAGGCTAGTTAATTCCCATTCATTCAATGAAATGAAATAGACAAGAATCAAATACACAAACAAACAGAGTGTTTACATTTTTCTAAGTGCTCTGAAGGAAATAAATGGGATGGGAAAAAAAGGGTAGTCTGTAAAGGACAGGAAGACAAATGGGAAGGAGAAGTAGAAAAGATAGAGTCGACAAAGCCTCCGAAGGAACACAGCGCTTGAGCTGAAACCTGAAAGGTGAGGACAAACCCGCCATGCAAAGAGTCAGCCTAGACAGAGGGAGCCCGTGTAAACTCTCAGAGGCGGACGAGAGTTTAGTGCATTAAAGACATGTAAAGGGATGGAGGTGTTAGGTAATGTTATAGGGGTAATTATTTAGCAATATGTAAATGTATAAAGTCAACATGTTGTACTTAAATTTACACATTATCTATCATGTTTCAATAAAGCTGAGGACAAAATTGAGACAGGAAGCCAAAATGGGTAGAGTAGAGTAGAATGGGGAGGTTGGAGTGCTGAGATAAAGTTGGAAAGGTATGCTAGATCCAATTTGGATTTTATTTTTAAAAACTAATGGAGGGGGCACCTGCCGCCTTCAGCTCAGGTCATGATCCCAAGGTCCTGGGATGGGGTCCTGCATTAGGTTCCCTGCACAGTGGGGAGTCTGCTTCTCCCTCTCTCCCTGCCTCTCCCCCTTCTTGTACTTCTCTCTCTCTCTCAAATGAATAACTAAAATCTTAAAAAAAAAAAAGCTATTGGAACACCAGATACAAAAATTAATTCAAAATGGATCAAATACCTATGCAGAGGAACTAAAACTATAAAATTCTTAGGAAAAAAGCTCCATGACATCGGATCTGGCAATGATTTCTTGGATATGACACCAAAAGCACAAGCAACAACAACAACAAAAATAAATAAATTAGACTTCAGCAAAATTGAGAAATTTTGTGCATCAAATGACACTATTAAAAAAGTAAAAAGGTACTCTATAGACTAGGAAAAAATATTTGCAGATCATATACTTGATAAGAGATTAATGCCTAGAATGTATAAAGAACTTCTATAACTCAGTGACAAAGACCAGATAACCCAATTCAAAAATGGCCAGGGCACTTGAATAGACATTTCTCCAAAGAAGATATATAAATGACTAATGAGCTCATGAAAAGAGGCTCAAAATCATCAATTATTATGAAAATTCAAATGAAACTACAATGAGATACCACTTTACATTTATGAGGATGGTTATTATTTTACAAAGAAAAGGAAAGGAAAGAACAAGTCTTGGCAAGAATGTGAAGAAATTCAAACCCATGAGTATTGCTAGTGCGAATGTAAAATGGTGCAGCCACAGTGGAAAACTGCATGGTGGTTCCTCAAATAAATTAGACATGGAATTACGATATGATCCAGCATTGCACTTCTAGGTATATACCCAAAAGAATTGTAAGGAAGGACTTGAATAGGTATTTGTACACCAATACTCTGACAGTATTATTCATAATAGCCAAACTGTAGGAAGAGTCCAAATGTCCAACAGAAAAATGGACGAACAAAATGTGTTATAAACATACAAGGAATATTATTCAGCTTTAAAAAGATGAAATTCTGATAATATGGTATAACATGGATGAACCTAGAAATCTTATACTGACTGTAATAAACCAGACACAAATATTACATGATTTTATTTTTTCAGGTACCTAGAATAATCAAATTCCTAGGCACAGAGAGTAGAACAGTAGTTATCAGGGGCTGGGTGGAGGGGAGCATTTGGATTTATTATTTAATATGTACAGAGGTCCAATTTGGGATTATGAAAAAGTTCTGGAGATGGATATGATGATGGTTACACAATAACGCGAATGCACTTAATGCCACTGAATTACACACTTAAAAATGTTTAAAATGGTAAGTTTTGTGATACATATATTTTATTAAAATTTTAAAAACCTATTAGAAGATATTGAAGAGTATTAAGCAGTAATTCTCGTGATCTGGTTATATTTTTAGAAACCATCTGCCTTATGAATGTCAGACTTTTGAAGTGGAGTAACAAGATAGAAATAGATGTAGGAGGGCGCCTGGGTGGCTCAGTTGGTTAAGCAACTGCCTTCAGTTCAGGTCATGATCCCAGAGTCCCAGGATTGAGTCCTGTGTTGGGCTCCCAGCTCCATAGGGAGTCTGATTCTCCCTCTCACCTTCTCGATCATGCTGTCTCTCACTGTCTCTCTCTCAAATACATAAATAAAATCTTAAAAAAAAAAAAAGAAATAGGTGTAGGAGATGAAGGGTTAGTGACAGTGGCTATGTAGTAGTAAAATGGACAGATCTGAGGTTCTGAAGATAGAACCATGAAGTTAGATGATGAGCTAGATATGGGGTGTAAAAAAAGGAAAAATCAAGAATGACACCTAAGTTCTTAGCTTGAACAATTGAGTGGTACCAATAATAATATATTGTAAACTTCAGAAAGTACATGTTTAGAATGAGGTGAAGTCATGAGTGGTGTTTCACATGTTAATTTCAAGACACTTTGTCATCAAAATGGAGCTGTTGAGTAGCAAGTAAAATATATGAGTCTGAGACTAAGAGAAGTCAACACTGTCCCATCTCAGTGACCATGTTGATGATATTTAAAGCCATTGTACTGGATAAAACCAGAGAGAGAGAGAGAGACTAAGAGAGACACAGAGAAAGAGAAGAAGGAGCAGAAGAGAAGACAGATGAGAGAAAGAGAACCTAGAGAAAGAACAGATCAAGGAATGAGTTCTGGTCCACTTGGACATTAAAAGTTTCAGTGAAGGAGGGGGCGCCTGGGTGTCTCAGTCAGTTAAGCCTCTGACTCTTGACTACAGCTCAAGTCAGGATCTCAGGGCCATGGAATCGAGTCCCACATCAGGCTCCATCAGGGAGTCTGCTCAAGATTCTCTCTCTCCTTCTGCCCCTTCCCCAATTTGTGCATTCTCTCTCTCCCTCTCAAATAAATAAATCTTAAAAAACAAACAAAAACTTCAGTGAAAGAGACTAAGAAGACTGAGACTGAGAGGTCAGGAGGCTTGGAAGAGGGGAAGTGGACAGCAGTTGGTTGGACCCCAAAGAATAAAATGCTTCAAGTGGGAGGGAATTGTCCATTTTCCTGTGAAGGGAAAGCAGAAGTGTCCTTAGCCCTGTACGACTCACTCTTCTCCAGTCCATGGACCTCATCTTCTACCGCTCCTCTCATGCTAGGCTTCAGTCTCCTTCCTCTCCCCAAACCAAACCACTTTGTCCCATCTTAGAGTCTTTATATTTGCTATTCCATTTTCCATGTTGTTCTTATAAATCTTAATATGGCCTTCCCTTATCATTCACATCTCTGCTTAAATATTACTTCTTCAGAGACGCTTTTCTTGACTCGCTAGGATAATTCCATCTCACCCCATTTTCCCAAGTCCCTATCTGGCACTTCACTCCAATGTGTTTTCCTCACAGTACATAATCACTGTCTGAAACTACTCTGTTCATCCATTAGTCTTACTGATGATGTGTATCCACTCTCTCCCCTCTAATATACAAGGAAGAGGCTTGATCTATCCTTTTGTCTTTGTATCTGTAGAACACAGCTGTAGCGAATATTCAACAAGTATCTGTTTCATGAACGCATAAATGTGTGCAAGTAGAGGGAGATGTAAGGATTTACTGATGAAAATGCAAAGGAGGTTCACTCTCTTCTTGGTCACTTTTGACCCAAGGTTATGCACTGAGAATGAGTTTGTAAGAGAGGTATGTTTTGGGAAAGGAAGGTTAGGGAAATGGAAAAGTAGAATTGTTCAAAATTGCTAAGTGAGCGATTGAGTTTTGTGCTTACAAGTTCAAAGTGAATTTACTCAATAAATGACTGCATGTCTGGACCAGACCCTGTGCCAGTTGCTTGTGACTTAACAGGGAAAAAATCTGGCCAAGACAGTTAACTTTATATCCCAGACCTGACAGTGTTGTGGGGATGTCCTTTTCCCCCAACTTCTAGAAGATGTGCTAATGGTAGTGACAGGAGTTGAATTTACTTGAGTTCAACTCTCACTTTCTGAGCACCTACATGGCGCAAAAACAATTTACCAGCACTGTAGGATTATGTTCACTGCTCCTGCCCTCACAGATACTACAAACTACTTAGGGAAGCTCAACATTTAGATAGGTCAATATACATGGCCTATAGCTTGAGGTCTTGAACACCAGGTTGAGACAAAACTATGGGATAGAATCCTTCAATGAATGCTCTTTGAACCAGTCTTTTGACTTCCTCTTGGCAAGAGTCTTATTTCTTTTTTTAAAGTGTTCTTCCCTAGGAAGGACTAGATTAGGACTGCCCAGGAGAGGCATCTGTGTAGAGAAAGCAGCCTTTACAGGAAGTAATCAATCAGCACCTGTTTGGTTGCAAGAAACAGAAAACCCAACGCACACTGCACAGGAAATAAATATATTGCCTGCCTCCATGCATGTCCAAAGATAGATTCAGATGTTGTTTGATCAGGATTCTGGCATAGTCTTGTTGTTCTCTCTGCTCTACCTTCATCCTTAGGCTAGATAGACTCCTCTAAGATGGGCAGATGGATGCATCCGTCCCAGGCCTCCAATCTCCACATCACCCCATCTTAGAGGAGACTGAACTTTTAATTCTCCAACCACCAAAAGCCTTCCATTCTAATCAACCCAACTTAGTTCTCTCACCCCTCACAACCAATCACTGAGACTAGGGGAATGTCGGGGGCTGACTGGAATAGGGTTAGAAATAGGAAGGTGATCTCTAAGCCAGTCACCATGGCAACAGGAACATGATTTTGCTGATTGGTTTAGGTCAGTCAGGACCTCCTCCACCTTCGGCTGAGGGCTGGGGTGATCAGGAATCAATCCCACGGATGAGCATTGTGTTAGGAAGCCGCAGAGGGAAGGGGGAGAGGTTGACAGAAAGGAAAGCAATAATGTTCCTGACAGCTAGACCCTCCAAAAATTGAAAGATTCAGACTCGTTCACTAAAAGAAGGCAATAATATGGTAAGTGATACCTGGGGAAATGAATCGGTGCCTGTGAATCATTTTGTAAGGATAATCCACTAAACAATAAGAGCGTAATCATTGGAATGCTTTGTACACATACGAACTCTGCAGATTGCCTGGGATCCGGATCATCTTACTGCTGTTACTCCAGCAGCAGCCCTCCTTGCCAAGATTGTTACTGTGGGACCAGCTGAGCCAGAGAAGCCTGGAGGGTTCTTTAGCTCCTCTTTCATCTCTGTGACATTTATTACCTATTTCATAACATAGCCCCCTCAACATCCAAAGACAAAAACTGGAGGAAGGTCATCAACAGTGGAACCAGTGCACCTCCTCACAGCCCCTTTTCAACACAAATCTAAACAGGAATGGGGTGGGCCCTTCATTGGTTCAGTATCTCTCTCTCATCATTCTTTTCTCTGAAGGGAGCAAGTCATTACCACTGGCTATCGGCTGCTGCCTCCCATCATGGCGATGTCAGGGCAGCCACACAGCGTGGATAAGAACCCTGCTTTAGGAGTCATGACAGCTGAGTTCCAGCCCTGGCCTTCGTTTGGTATCTCGTGTGTGACCTTGCTGCTTTAGTCTCTCTGGGTGTCAATTCTTCCTAATTCTACCTAATACCACCTTATCGAGTTTTAAGATACTTGGTTTTTATGATCCAAGGTAAACTTCCCTGGTAGAAAAGTCCCAATCTCCATTCACAATTTAAAAGATGCTCTCTCTTATTTCGAGTGTCCCCAGGAGACAGACTCTGAGACGGAGCTGTGTGAGGAAGTGTTTAGGGAGTGCTCTTGGGGTCAACACCCCTGGGAGAGAAGGAAGTAGGACAGGGAGAGGGACAGCTTGAATGGCAGTGCAGTCTTCTTGCAGGCTTCACAAGCATCCCACAGGGAGCAGTAGAGCTGATGACCCTTCAGTGCGCAAATTGAGGCAAGAGGGTTGCTGGATTTTTATTAACAGGGCATTGGATGCAGCTCCCCCAGAGAGAGTGTCTGACCTTGGGCAAGGCATTTCTGTTAAACTGTTGACAATTACCTGGAAAGAACTCCATAGTGAACTTTCAACAGCCAACACTTCTGGGAACTAGAGGACTGAATGCTTCAGTCCTGAAGGGGAATTTGAGGACCTTGATGAAGAACCACAGCATCCATGACATGTCCTACTCCTGTATCCTCTGAATATGGGGACCAAGGCAACCAGGGGCCATGTCTCTTCTCTCCCCAGTTTCTGTCCCCATATGAGGACCCAAGTTACCCAACTTTTCCTCTAGTCATTTCCTGAAGGAAAACTAATCCTGGAGCCCTCCCGGGCTGTGACTGAGTTAACTCCATTATGCAAACAGCCATCAGAAGGAAGCCGGGCTCCTTGTCATTACAGAGGATGTTACTTTGACCCTTGTGAACCAACACACTGCCTTTTAAAGTGCATTTTAATTTATCCCCCAGAAAAAAAGAACTTGATGCATTGACTGTTACCTTTGAGAACAGCTCTACCCTTATATATCCTTGTGACAGTGGATAACATCTTATGTGATATTAACATTTCTTATATTTATATCTGGGGGAACTGGAGGCCAACAGTCTTTGTGGAGAGGCCCTATGTCTGAGAAACTCTCTCCTTCCCATGGCTAAGAGTGAGAAAAAAAACTTTCTTTATAAACTGAGATAATTTAGCTAATTTTAACATTTATTGTTCCTTTACGTGCTATTTTTTTTCTAATTTAACTATTTTAGATTATACTTTTCTTATATCTCTGTCCTTTTGTTTTGAGCAAAAGGCACATCTTAAAAATATCCAATCAATAAGGAAGATGCAATTCCATTATGCATCACTTCCCATAAGAGGACCTATTTTAAACTTGGACTTCCTGGAATGAAGATATCCAGGGGTTTATCAGAAATAATTAGACAGTTCGGAACAGGCATATTGCAAGTCCACAACTGCTTCTTTGGATACAAATTTATACAAAACCATCACAAGAAATCTCTTAAAGCTACATGACTTGAAGTGACATCTTCATTTAAATAAAATCATCCTAGTGTGGTTGTTTAGGAAGGATACAGAGACAGAACCCCCAAAATAGTTGTTTTTAGAATCAAACAGGAGTTTAGGAGAACTCAACTTTCCAAACATAACTCCATGTGTTAGAAACCATTTTCTGGCTGACTGAATTCTCACCATTATAAATCAATTGTAATTTTTTTACTGGGAGTCTACTTTATGCCCAGCGCTGCTGGTCAGAGTAGGATGTATCAAGAAGAGTTAAAAAAAAAAAATTCCCATCTTGAGAAATTTACAATCTCACTGGCAAGAAAAGACTAGCACATGAAATAATTAGAGCACAATTAAATCTAAAATGCTCTAAGCTTAGTAGTAGTTCAAGGGCGGGGGTAGGGGGCGGCTCAGTCACTGCAGGCTGATGTAGGTATGAAAGCTTGTACAAAGGGGTTAGGAGTGAAGCCTTTGAAAGCCCCACTCAAACTGCAAAATTATTTTCTGGGAGGGGTAGTGTTTTAAGTGTTCATTACTTTTTAATGTCTTATCTATAAATTATTGATTAGACTGCTGAACACTGAGTTGTACTTGAAAGGAATAGCCAACAGTGGGTCAGGTAAGCTTGGAGGAAGGGAGGACCCAGAGAAGGTCTGAGAGCTGATGGCACCACTCGAGGGAAGGCAGGCCTGGGTGAGAGTCCCAAGGGTGTCAGCAAAAGGGTATTGACCCTTGGTCCATGGGAACAGAAAGATTCAAAGAAGGGAGGAAGGGGTAACCATGGGGAAGGTCCCGCCCCCCCATCCCCGCAAAGCAATCTGTGCCTGCTCCAAGATCCGGGGCCAAACTTGCTGGCCCTGCGCTGAGTGTAAAGGGAGCGGAAAAGTATTATGGCCCCCTCTGCCATTTCAAATAACCCCTGATCCTGGTCACAGTAGCTCCCTGGCCCCACCCTTCCTTGCTAATTCTCAGCCTTTAAAAGTGCTATAGAGAATAATGAGGAAGACCTGAGTCACAGCAGCATGACTCAAGACTTTCAAGTAGAAATCTAAAGTAGTTTGCAGTAGACAATCAATAACAACAATTACCATTAATTGAGCAGGTACTCTGCCTGGCACTGGCATATGCATTTGTAAGTCAGTACTTCATTAATCTTCAAAATCATACTTTGAGATTGTGGTTAGCCCACCGTACAGTGCAGGAAAGTGACCCTTCTGGAGGTTATGCAACCTGCCTGAAAGGAAGTATTAGAATGAGCTCCCTCATTCATTCAAATGAATAATTGAATGACCCAATCAATTAAGAATGCTCCATGAGAATGAAAATGGCCCAAATTATCAAGATTTGTAAAGCGTCTGAATATTGGCAAAGGACGTTCATGTATATTTCATCTCTTGATTCTTACCACACCATGTGAGAAACGTTTTACTTTTGCTTTCTACAGGTCGGAAAACAGACACCGAGAAAAGGTTGTCTGTGATTTCTCAGCTAGTAGGAAGAGGTTGAACAAGATTTAACCCCAGATGTTTGAATACCAAAGCCACCACTGTTTCCATCAAAAGCTCCATCCGAGGGACGCCTGGATGGCTCAGTTGGTTGGGCGGCTGCCTTTGGCTAGGGTCATGATCCCGGCGTCCTGGGATCGAGTCCCACATCGGGCTCCTTGCTCGGCAGGGAGCCTGCTTCTCCCTCTGCCTCTGCCTGCCTCTCTGTCTGCCTGTGCTCGATCTCTCTCTCTCTAATTAATAAGTAAATAAAATCTTTAAAAAATTAAAAAAAAAAAAAAAAAACTCCATCCGAGTCAGGTAATAAGATCTTCTGGGGCTAAAGGGAAAGGATGCCCCCACATGGACGAACATGGTCACAACTTACAGGACTGGTTTGACTTTCTCATGACAATTACTTTTGTTATTCTTCTCTACCTCCATCATCTCCCATACAAAACCTACCTGTTTTCAAGGGCATTTGGGTGTGTGTGGAATTGTGAACAGCAGAGAAGGTGAACGTAGACAAAGACAGCAGCCTACCCTGAAACGAGTCTTGAGCAAGGGAAAGGCATAATCACAGTGATCTCAAGAATTAGGAGGGGTATAGCTAGCAGAATCCCTGGGGTTTGTGAAAAAGAAGAAAGGGAGGAGAGAGGAACAAGAAGAGACATGAAAGGTGGCACCTGGGCTTAGGTGGTTGGAGACCTGCCCCATGTCTGCCACTGGGGATGTTACCATGGCAGTCAGGTCCCTGGGAACAGGCCTCTTTAGCCAAACTCCTTGCCCGTCCCCCAGCAGCCACCCTACAAAGCCAACGCCTGTCTTGGAAAAATCTTGTGGAAACTATTAAGATAATGCAGTGCCTTGCTGACTTTGCCATTGGGAGCACCAGGAAGATCCCCTGAGCCAGACTTTCTTCGAGTGGAAGACTAGAGGAGTTGCTACCATGGCAACGCCATTCCCCTGCCCATTTATACTATCCGGGAGCTGGGGGAGATCCCTGGAGGAAGTGGTTCCCCACCTACTTCACCAAGGCAGGGAAATTGCCAAGGACACACAGATGGAGAAGAGCCTTAGGGAACGTTCTATCTAGCACTGAAATGGTGCTGGAAGTTGCTATGGCAACCGGATTTCTGGCCCACCAAACCATGGAGGAAGGAGATCAGCCCGAGGTGAGGGGCTCTAGAGGAGCCTCCCCATGCCACGGGCAGCTCCGGGATCCCACTGGGGTTCTGTGGGGGAGGGGCCCCTCTCAGGTTAGAGGCATCCCTGGGAGCCCAGATTTCTCCTGTGGGTTTCTGGAAGGGCTGACTGATTATCAGCTCTTTTCTATGAAAGGACATTGGTGATGAAGTATGAGGACAAAGAGAAAAGGCTAAAGAAAACAAATGGATGGTTGCTGTCCATCTCAACAGTGACTGTCACCGGGAAGCCCTGGAGTTGCCTATGTCATTCATAAAGTCCCCTATTTTTTTTTTAATTTTTATTTATTTATTTGACAGAGAGAGAAGTATCACGAGTAGGCAGAGAGAGAGAGGGGGAAGCAGGCTCTCCGCTGAGCAGAGAGCCTGATGCGGGGCTCGATCCCAGGACCCCGAGATCATGACCCGAGCCGAAGGCAGAGGCTTAACCCACTGAGCCACCAAGTCTCCTATTTTTGTCGCTGTTCTTGAGCTCCCTTGGGAAAACCCTTTAATAAGTACCTAATATTCATGGCGCCTGGGTGACTCAGTGGGTTAAAGCCTCTGCCTTCGGCTCAGGTCATGATTCCAGGGTCCTGGGATCAAGCCCCACATTGGGCTCTCTGCTCAGCGGGGAGCCTGCTTCCCTTCCTCTCTCTCTGCCTGCCTCTCTGCCTGCTTGTGATCTCTGTCAAATAAATAAATAAAATCTTTAAAAAAAAATAATGAAATCAACATGGTACTGTTGGTTCTTTAAAAAAAAAAAAAGAAGAAGAAGAAGAAGTTTGTGACTTGGTCAAAGCCCAGCCTTTGGACTCAGAGACCTCCTGATCCGTATCCCTGCTCATTATACCTGTTAGTCAAATCCACAGCCTAATATGATTGGGGATGAATAAAACACACTCACATATAATTGGTCCTTTTTAAAGGCAGCCTTAGTGAGGTATGATTAACATGCAACACATGGAACGTGTTTAAAGTGTATCATTTGATAAGTTTTGATAGAGGTGTACCCCCTGGAAACCAACAGTATCAAGCGACTCTATCCATCACCTTCAAGTGTCTTCGTGCCCCTTTGTAATTTCTTCCTCCTGCCCCCCCCCCGACTCCCACACCTTGGCAAACACTGATCTGCTTTTCTGTTAGCACAGATTTATGCACGTTTTTGAAAGTTTATATACATGAAGTCAAACGGTGTGTGCTGTTTGCATACGTGTGGCTTCTTTCACTCAGTCTAACCATCTTGACGTTCATCCACGTTGCTCTGTGTACCAATGCGTCATTCCTTTTTATCACTGAATGTATTCCATTACACGAGCGTGCTAGAATTTGTTTATCCACTTAACTGTTGGCGAACGTTTGGGTTGTGTCTAGTTTGGGGCAATGACCACTAAAGCCGCTATGAGCATTTGCGAACAAGTCTCTGCACGAACACGTACTTGACTTTTTCCTGGGTACAAATCTAGAAGTGGAATGGCTAGATTGTATGGTTGGTGTATGTTGACCTTTTTAAGAAAGTGCTAAATTGTTTTCCTGAGTGATTGCACCATTTGACATTCCCATCAGGAGCAGACGTGATGATTTCATTTCCCCCATACCCTCGTCTACCCTTGATATAGTCTGTCTTTTAAGATTTTAGCTATTTTAGGAGCATCTGGGTGGCTCAGTGGGTTAAGCCTCTGCCTTCGGCTCAGGTCATGATCTCAGGGTCCTGGAATCGAGCTCCGCATCGGCCTCTCTGCTCAGCGGGGAACCTGCTTCTCCCTAAAAAAAAAAAAAGGATTTTAGCTATTTCAGTAAGTGTGAGGTGGTATCTGTGTAAACAGCGTCCCTTGCAACACAGAGGGGGTAGATGGAATTTAACCAGCTAACAGGCCACATGGCTAAATCTGCTTTAATGAGAAGAAGGAAATAGATGTATTCCACCATCATTTTACTGCCCAACGATGACACGGAGACACAGCACGGTGACTTTAGTACAAGATACTGGTGGCAGATGATATGTCCCTAGACGACCACAGTTACAGCTACCTTGTACCAGGTTCCAACCATGTATCAGACACAATTGCTGGGGATTGTAAAATTCTTCCCTTTCATCCTCACAACAGGGCAAAGCAGGCATTGTTATCCCCACACTGCAGATAATGGGATGGCTGATAAGACAGGTTAGGTAAGCTTTGTTCAAGGTCACTTGGGAATAAGCAGAAAATGCCTGGCCCAAAGCCAGTCCTGGGTGCAGAGACTGTGCTCCAAATTACTGTGTTCCAAGCTTTCCTGGTGGCTCTGTATACAGAGGCTGCCTACCTCATGGACGGCGTCTAGATTCATTGGAATAGAATTATAAAAATGAAGTCGGGGGAAATATTACTCATTTCCTTCTCACATTTGTCATTTACCAACACTATCATTATCTCACCACCAGCTTTAGGCCATCCCTCTCGTGCTTCTCCTCCTGCTGCTATGCCTTTCCCTGTATGATCTGATTCATTCTTACATCTGACAAAGATTCTGTGATTTACATTCTATCCCACATACGTAAAAGGTACCCAGCCCTGAAAGCTGGTTTTATATCAGCCTCTATCATAAGAAGGCACATAAAGACTAAATATGTATATACAAATCTTGCTTTAACATTTATAGGAATCCCCTGGGAAAATGATTATTCAGGTCAATCGTTGATCATTTGATCTATCCAAACATCTATGTAAAAGTACTCAACCTCACTAGTTATAAAACATGCAAGTTAAAATAGACATCCTATATGTGTGTGTATATATATATAACCAGAAGCACTCCTACTACTCAGGGTGGTAACTATTCTTCTAAAAATCTGCCCTAAGGAATGAAACTGAGACTGTAAATTCACCTAAAGGGAATTCATCACTGCTTTATCATAGTGAAAACTATAAAAACACCTGAAATATTGGCCAGTAGGAGACCCATTAAATAAATCTTGGTATAATCATATATGCTAAACTATCATGCAACTATTAAAAATTACGTTGAAAAATAATGAGTAAAGATAACACCACTGTACAACATACAGGAAGCTTGTTAAAAGAGTAAACCCAGGGACGCCTGGGTGGCTCAGATGGTTAAGCAGCTGCCTTCGGCTTGGGTCATGATCCCAGCGTCCTGGGATCGAGTCCCACATCGGGCTCCTTGCTCAGCAGGGAGCCTGCTTCTCCCTCTGCCTCTGCCTGCCACTCTGTCTGCCTGTGCTTGCGCTCTCTCTCTCTAACAAATAAATAAATAAAATCTTTTAAAAAAAAAAAGAGTAAACCCAAAAAGTCTCATCACAAAGAAAATATGTTTTCCCTTTTATCCTGTTTTCTTTTTACTGCATCTATATGAGAAGATGGACATTAGCTGAACCTCTTGTGGTAGTCGTTACCATACGTGGAAATCAAATCATCCTACCGCATATCTTAAACATACACAGTGATGTGTGCCAATCATCTCTCAATGAAACTGGAAAAGAAATTTTAATGTTGATTTTGAGACATTTAAAAATATCAGGAAATACTACCTTCTAATGCTAAGTGAAAACAAGCAGGACACAAAATTCCATGAGGACCATGATTCCAGTCCTGTAACAGGAATCATATATATCGAAACTTTGTCAGGTGTTTCTATTTTTGCTTTCAGAAAATAAGATATGAAAGGAAAGATCCCCAAATTTGTAGCCATAGTATTTTGTGGAATTATAATTTTGTTATGTTTGGGTTTTTTTTAGAAACACAAAGCAAAATAGTAAATGAGCTGGTGACTACAGTTCATCGCCCAACATCCGAGCTCACCTCATGCACAAAGATAGAACTAATCGAGGCTTGGAAGAGCTACCCAGATGGGGAGTGCCATTACCACGTGAGATGCCAAGACTCTTCTCTCCAGGTCCTAGAGCATAGCCTCTTGGCCTCCAGGATCTGTGAAAGACCACTGGTGTCTTGTATGGAAACATGATGACCCAATACAAGCCATCTTGAAGAAGGCTGTTACCCCTTCAAAGGAAGAGGAAGGTGGTGTTCTGCCCTGAAGGACTTATTTCTGGCACTTTCCTTTGCTCAAGTACAGTGTGACTGGGTCCTCGGCAAAGGGATCTTAGGGAAAGGCCTCACGAATAAGGAGTCAGAGTCATGGGAAAGGGTCAGAGGAAGAAAGATCAAGGACCCTGTGGGAGGGGGATGGAGTGACATCATGAACGTAGAGCACAACAGACAGAAAATATGCATCCATCCATCAATTCATTCCCACTGGTACACGGAGTAACACATCCTGTGACATTGCTTTCAGTCCTTGATTATCTCAAATACATGAAAATATTTTCAATCGGCCTTTCTGAAAAATACCAACTAATGAGCCACATTTCCTTTCCCTTCATTTGTCTAAGTTAGCAGGGTCAGTGTAAACCTTCCTGAAATAGAAACCAGCAAATTTCTTAAACGTTTTTTGATGAGTGGTCTTCCCCACTTTCCCTGTCATATTCTTTTCCATGCCTCTCACCAGAAAAATAAAAGAATTAACCAAAATTCTTCTCTGATTGATTATGTTTTGGTGTGTGTGTGTGTGTGTTTTAAGCTACCTTCCCCAACTGAGGTTATTTCCATAACAAACCAAAAATAACTACACTGGGGCGCCTGGGTGGCTCAGCCAGTTAAGTGTCTGCCTTCCACTCAGGTCATGATCCTGGGATCCTGGGATCGAATCCTGCATCAGGCTCCTTGATCGGTGGGGAGCCCTCCTCTCCCTCTGCCTGCTGTTCCCCCTGCTTGAGCTCTCTCTGTCAAATAAATTTTTTAAATCTTAAAGAAAAATAACTATATTGCCTATATTAATAAAAACTTGGGGAAAAAAAAAAGATGCTCGATCCATTTTAGTCATCTGTTCACAGGGCATAAAAAACATTCAAAGAAGTGAATCATTGCCATGAGGGGATCAGAAAAACTAGCCTTTCAAATGCAGGATTTATTAAATGTTTCTATTTGCTTAATCATCTCTCCAGGATTCATTTTGGCCAGATTCGATTTAGCCTGTGGAAGCATTTGTGAAGCATCACAAGCAAAGCTTCTAAGAAACACACTGGCGGGAGGGCGGGGGGAGTGAAAGACCCTGCCTTGGACAATAGGCCAGCACAGGCCTGGAATGGAAAGCCTGGAAAAGGAAATAGTGCAAAATTCCTAGTCCTCAAATCCCAGCGCAGGTAAAGGGGGGTTGCATAAGCTGCAGTGCAGGTGCCCAACAGGAAAGATTACATAAGGATGACACAGAACAAATTTCAGGACCCATGACCCCAAAACTAGGCTTGGAGAACATGCCTTTGCTGAGTAGCAGAACTGGTGTCTTCGGCGGTAGGGGAAAGTGTTTCTGGATGCTGATGGAGCCTTCTAAGATGTAGGTAAATTCCTGGGGTCCCTTTTGGGGAGACCCTCACTCTGGGCAGCCCGTTGACTCAGAGAGCTGACCTGAGCAGAACTGTATGCAGCAGGAGGATAGCAGCAAGTGAAGGCCTGTATCTTGGGAAAGAAAAACATCACCCAGAGAGTCTGGGGAGCTTTTACTATAAGCAACAGATTCCCAGGTATCAGGATGATACGAAAGCCAAACTTCACTTAAAATCTCAACTGCAGGAAACCTTACCTAGGACTTGTCCTCCTGAACAACAGCATCTCTGAGAGATCCTCACAAAGCCATTTATTTCAGAAAAGATTCCAAAAATATTCCAGTTCTTTGGAAGAAGTCTGGAAAAGTCCTTGGTTAAATGTTGGGTTTTAGATGAAGATGGGATACAGAGTAAAGAAGGCCTCAGAGATCCTCGGGGTAGATCAGACGTGGCCATATGGAGAAAGTGATTTTAGGAATCTTATTTTGAGTGCGTTGCAAAATTATTGGCAGGGAGAGATGAAGACAGTGTGGCTGTCCATAGCAGGCATGGGCTGGAATGCTCAGACAGCAGGCAAGTCCACTTCACCCACAAATCTGGAAGGAAGCAGTTCTGTTTAGGGTCAGCCTTTATCTTAGAACCTTCAATGCTCAGGGTCCGATTAGGGGTCCCAGATGGTTCTGGGTAGAACCAAATTTCCTTCCCGCAGCAGTCTGCCCTATTTCAGAAATCTAGGGTCTTGCAGAGATACAATTGTTTAGGAAAGACAATTGCTTCCTAGAGATTCCTGGGATTAGAACATTTGGTTAATGAGCCTCAATCTTTCCATTCATATTTGGATGAGAATTAGGTTTGTCAGAAAGCTAGGATCTGAGGCTAAAGAACAAAAAGAATGATCTGCAATATTCACAGAAGGATACTGGTGGGGGGAAGGGAAGCATGTGGCAGAGACAAGCATCTGAAATGATAGACAAAATATGGATAGAATAATAGGATTTCGTTTACTCTTACAATTGAAGGCAAGCAATTAGAAACAAAAGGTAGATTTTCTAGTCCTTTCTACACATATATAGTCCAAAGATGTAATAAAAAATGCATATGTTCTCTGTCACAGATGTCAGAGAGAACAAATGCCCATATGTTAAATCTAAATAAAAAAGAAATGCTGCCCCTGTGAGTGGATGGGGAAGAGCAAAGAGGAAAAGAACGTCAACGGTGGGCAGAATGGGTGACTTGCCCAGGAGGGCAGTTTTGTCATGGCCCATAATCCAAGGTGGTGGGTACAGAGTAAAGGAGCTTAATTCCAAGGGGCTCTAGGGAGCACCTTTTCAGTTCAGGGTCTGGAGACGGTGAAAACACAGAGATAAACAGGATGTGACTCCTCCCTTCTGGGGTTTACGGCCATCTAATGGGAACCAGATCGGAATGGGAATAAGATATGGGTAAGCCCAATCTTTAGGAAATAGATGTTAAGGGTGGGAAACCACTTACTCAGGAGAAGGATAGCACTCTGTCCAAATGCACACCAAAGGCCATAGCTCTTGCCCTGGCCAGTCTGCCATGCTGGTGATTTAAGAGGCCCCCAGTTAAAAATCTCAAATCACAACCCCTCTGTGCCCCCCTGGAAACCTGCAGTGCGGTGCCTTGCACCTCTGAAGCTTTTCAGTATCTCGAGCCAAGTATAATGCCTAAGACTACAGGCTCTGAGGCAAAGACTTCCCTGACTCAAATTATGGTTCCACTCTCTAGTGACTGTGTGGCCTTGGGCAAGCTTCTTAACCTCTCTGTGCCTAGGTTACCTTACTTGTAGAGTAGATACCTTCACCACGATGTTGTTGAGAGAATTAAGTAAGCAACAGCTATCAAACCTTTAGAAGAATGTCTGGCCCTTGGTAAACAGAAAAAAATGTTTGCTACTTTTATTCTAGAAGCCCTGATTAGGAAGTCCTTATTAATTATTATCAGTCAATACCCTAATGGGACTGAATAAGAAGAGATGGAGGTTTAGGAGGGTAGGAGTGGAAGGTAGTCCAGTGAGAGGGTCACAGATGTAACAGGAGACAAACTGCTGGCTTTTCCCAGTGCTGCCAGGGAACCTCTCACAAGGGCTCTGGGGTGGAAACTAGGTGCTCAAGGCAAGACCATTGCAGCAGCCAAAAAAATCAAAGGAGGCGCTTGCTCTAAGCAGTGCGTTCACAAGTCTCCCCAGTTGCCTCTCTTTTCCCATCCTAGTTCTGGATCTGCTTACTGTTCCTACTGCTTTCCGCCTGGGGCTGGTTCCTTGGGTTTCCCTGTTATCGTCTTTGATGGGACAGGAAAGGACATGGACCAATACGGGACAGAAATGAAGAAGAGTTAGCCAGCCAGATGCTCACCAAACACAAGACCACCTCCAACAAGAGACCCCAAGAGGGATGCCCATCCCCATCATGGCTGCTCCCCACCAGGGAGCCCGTCTACAAGCAGAGGCTGAGCAGGTGCCCAGCCCCACCGGGCCGCCCCCCTAGCTACAAGAGCTGCCCACTGAGTGGGGTTGGGGGCTGGGGGTTGGAAGGGACAGCTAGGCTGCAGCAGGAGGAGGAAAACCTGGCTTGGCTACCCGGGCTGCCGCATCTCTTGGAATGGTTCACGCCGACCTTATTTGATCCTGAAGAAGCATTTTCCCCATGGTTATGCTTAGGAAAGCTGGAACAATAACTCAACGCTTATAACCGAGAACCCGTTTTATCAAAGAACACAGCTTCTGTCCTGAAAAGGCCGCTTGCCTGGAAGCCGTCGGAAGTGCCTAGGCGCCCCCTAGTGGTAAAGGCTTGTGCCCTGGCTGCAGACAGCGCCAGCCACCTGCCACGCCAGATCCCCAGAGATAATGGGAAGAACGTGAGGAAATGTACCTTCTCTCCTCCCCAGTGAGAATGGGCAAGCTGAACGCCTCCTGTAACATGGGATGTGTTGCCTCATCTCTGCCAGACAGTATGGGGGAAGGACGAGATGCTTGCCAGGCAAAGAGACCACACTGAATGTTCTGCTTGCTTTCTCCCTGCCAAGCCTCCTTAAGCAGTTTCTGGGTCAGGGTAGGGGGCAGAACCTCAAGGGGTGCTGGGATTTTGATTCCTTGCCTGTTTGGCAGTGGACTGGGACACCTCTGAAAATGGGACGAGGTTTCTTCCTTCCCCTTTCTCTTGCTCCACATGTTAGTCAAGGGACTGGAAGGAAAGTCTTAGGGCTGGCTCAGACCTTTAAGGACCCTTGGTCCTTGGCTTCCATGCTGGGAATGAGTCATAGAATTTTACTCATATTTATACATAAGAGTAATTAACATATATTGGTCACTTGAGGGAGTTTGCATGAGAGTTAAACACTTGGACTCTGGAGCCAGAATGCACAGAATCAAATCCTATCTTTATCAGTCACCAGCTTTGTGACCGTAGGAAAATTACTTAGCCTCTCTGTGCTTCCACTGCCTAATCTGTAAGTGGGGATAATAACAGGAACTACCTAATGGGGTTACCCAGAGAATTAAATGAGTTAATGTACATAAAGCCTTTAGTATAGAACACGACACGTTATAAGTGCTCAGTGCTAATTATTATTACTGTTCTTGTTGTGCTATATGCTAGGCTATAAATCAGTAGTAGTAGTAGTATGCATTATTACATATATCACCTTCTTTCATCTCCTCTACAACCCTATTATTATCTCCATTTCACAGATGGAAAAACTGAGGCAGAAAAATGCTATATTATAAGCGGCTGTGGCAAATAAAGTACCAGCACTGGGGGTCTTTCTTGTATATGTAATCACAGAAGTTCAGAGATTCATAATGAATTACGTAAACAAAAATGTGTAAGAAAGTGATATCAGGGGCTTCTGGGATGCTCGGTCAGTTAAGTGTCCGACTCTTGGTCAGCTCAGGTCATGATCTCATGGGTCGTGAGATCGAACCCCGCTTCAGACTGCTTGCTAGGTGGGGAGTCTGCTTGAAGAGTGTCTCCCTCTGCCCCTCTTCCCACTTGCACATGCAGGCTTTCTCTCTCTCTGTCTGTCTCTCTAAAATAATTAAGTGAATCTTTAAAAAAAAGAAAGAAGAAGAAGAAGAAAGGAAGAGAAAAAAAGAAAGATCAGTACACAGGCAGATATCTAAATAGGGAATCATGTAGTGAATAAAAAAAAGGGAGGTCAATCAGGGAAAGAGATGTCAGGAAATAACTCATTGAGGAGGAAAGGCTAGAGTCGGGTTACAAAAGATGGACAGAAACAGGAAGAGAAATGCAAACAGAAGAGACGTGTGAGGCAGCAAGGCATATTCTGGAAGCATGGCTAGTGGTCAGGATGAGGAGCAGGTGGACGGGGCTTGGAGAAGAGAGGAGGAGGCAGATGGTGGAGGGCTTTCTGTGCCAGGCTGTGCTCTCGGACCGACTGCCCACAGGACAGTGGGGAACCGTTAGAGGATCTTAAGTAGGGAAGTGACTTAGAGAACCAGAAAATCCATTTGTCTGCTCTCTTTTACAATAATTTACAAAAATCCTGAGTAGTTTGGATTCCCTTTTGCACTAAACTGGTCCTGAGATTTAGAAGTATAGGGGTATTCAGCATTTCTGAGCCACAAGCCATTTTTCTTGTTAGTTCTGACCAATTCTAGACTAAAAATGGAAACAACATCGAGAGGAACAATAAAATTACTGGCCTCTTTTGTCCGCCCACCCCCCCACCACTTCCCTGAAAGAAAGCGACAAGATGCACAATTTCCCCTTAAAGGTAAAGGTTCTAAGTCAATAATGTCTCCCGGCTTCTGTCATGTTTTCTGTTCAACACTGTCGCTACCTAACCCACTCACTGGCGTACTTGGAGGGAACAATTCTAGGGCCAAGGAATCTGTCCTCCTCAGTCAAGGTCACAATTAGAAGAAATAGAAAAGACTGGGACATCTATTGCTTCACTGAAACTCACCACGCCATTACCCGAACAAAGAAATCTTTCCCCTTAGTTACCTTCCAGAGATCTGAGCACCAGTGAGACTTCCTCAGCTGAGCCCAGAGGTCACCTGCCAAATAATGAGTTACAGGTGATGGAGGCACATAGTGTTCCAGACTGAGCCCCACGTGCCACATCCTTTTCCAGAGCTATGAACGGCCAGGGAAGGTAATGGAATCAGGCATCATTACAAAATGAAGATCATAGTAAGTTACGTACAAATGCAAAAGGAACCATGGTGGCCGTGTGAAGCACCAGAAAAAAAAAAGAAAAAAAAAAAAAGCTGACCCATTTCTTGACCTGTTTCACGTGCATTTTAGGAGTATGATTGATGGCAGTAGTAGGAATGGTGATGCCAAACATCACAGCCTGGGAATCCATGATCAAGTACAACTCCACAGCAGTCATTGGCAATGAGTTTTCTCCTGTCTTTAATGCCCTATAGTACCCTAGCTGAACGTTAGAATTATCTGGAGAGCTTTAACAAACTCTCCCTGTATACCATTCCAGACCAAGTAAGCCAAAATATCTGCAGGAGGGCTCTTAAGTATTTTTAGGAGAAGTCCTTGTTACAAAAGATCTCTCTATAAATTGACATCACATATGTGATAAGATTTCTAGGCCATCCTGATTGTGAGTGACAGTATCATTCCCTCTAGAACAGAAGTGAAATGTGATGGGGAAAAATAACTGGGAAAGCCATGGACTTCCAACTTGAAGAAGAGCAGAATACACGGCCCCAAAATATGTCACGTTGGCATGTGGGTTATTTGAGTTGAAGGCAGTCAAGACTCAGCGGACTGAAGAAGAATGTTTACCTCTCCCTTAGGTACCTATAAGAATTTAGATCGAGGGCTTGCTCAGGTTAGAGAGCTATTGCTGGAGATAACTTGTATCTGAATGACCTATCTTGTAAAGCAGGGCAAAGACTGAACTATCTGCTCTTCTTATCGTCCTGGGAATCACCCTCCCCGCCCTTGAAGCCCCAGCTTCCTCTCCTATTGCTTAGCTCAGGATGGCATACAAGCTTCTACTGCTTGACTTGCTCTTGGGTCTTGTATTTTTATGGGTCTTCCATACTTATGAAATTAGTTTTTCTCCTGTTGATGTCTATGTCATATGAATTATGAGACCAGCCAAAGAACATAGGGGTATAAAGGAAAATGTTTCCTCCCTGACATGAGCCATCTCGGTAAACTAAAGTCCCTAGTCTTTCACTCACCAATTTCCCAGACAAGTTATCCAACCTCATTGATATCTCTTTCATTTGCAAAATTAGGATAACATGGCCCATTCTGAGGAGTGTGATGGGGACCAAATGCCTGTGTGGCACTTTGTTGGGTCTGTAATCAAAGGAGCGAGACTGATACAAAGCGAAGGTCAAGCAAAGCTTTATTTTGCACCAAGCATCAAGAATCAAACTGACCGGCCAGGGCCATCAGGGCCAGGGCCAGGGGACGCCCTCTCTGCCTTACAGACTGGCTTTTAAAGGCAAAGGCCATGTGGTTGGGCCTGGCCACGCACAGGTGGCCAATGACACAGAGAAAACTGCACAGTCAGGCTAGGTCACACATAAGTGACCAACTGAATTACAATTTACCCTATAATAGACATTTGAACTAGCCTATCACCTTGGTCAGGATTGGCACCCAAAAGGGGCCCAAAGGGTGGGGCCCACACTCCTTGGTAGCTGGGGAGACAGTATGCGCCCCCACTGATTGGATACCTCCACCTGGTCTGACCCACCCTTGTATTTGGGCTTTGTTACCTGGGACTGGTTTCCGGGGACTTGTTTTGAAGTCCCCTGGGGGTGGAGGGCAGGGTCCATTTGAGTTTTACTGCATAAACAACAAAATGGCTGTTCAACGGTAATGGAGCCGTTTTGGCTAAACAGGCCCTTACAACTTGACACATAGAAAGTACTCAAACAAAATTAGCTGTAATGGTAACCACAACTGGAAAACAAAAATAAAGAATCAAGACATACATAGCATCCCAAACACTGATGATAACTAGATAGATCTGTAGCCTGGCCAGGCAAATTGCTTAAATTCTCTGGGTCTAATTCCTCGTAAGACTTCCACCAGTTGAAAAGTTTGAGCTGGTTGTTTTCAGAGGCAACTTACATCTCCAACGTTGGGTCTTACGCAAACACCAGCACCAGGCTGGAAGGGATAAAATTCTCATCAGGAGCTTAGTGAATACTGTTGTCCCGCTCCTGACAAAAAGAAGGAGCTAGAAGAAAGGGTAGCAGACAGTTCCACAAGGTGCAGCACCCCGGCAGAGCCTGGCCCTTCCCTGGCCACATCTGAAATAGATGTCTACGCCCCTTCCCCAGCTTCAGCCGGCAACTCTATACCATCTATACATCCCACATTCCACAAATTTAACAGCACTTAATCAGGCATCACTAAGTAGTGACGTTGGGAGGGGAATGTAAAATAAGTACATTAACTAGAAATCAGAGAAGCCAATTCTCCCTGTTGCTTCAAAGCCAAGTGGGCGGAGGTCTCAAGTCTCTGTACCTCAAATTCCCCTCTACGCAATGGGAATGGCAATACTTCAACTTACTTCCTAGCGTCTTGAGAAAGTAAATGATTTTGACCTACTAAAATGAACTCTGGGAACTGGGAATATTGGAGGAAAAGAAAACCCGAGATGCTCTGAATCCACTGAAGGAAGATTTTTAAAGAGCAGAAATGGACGCTATTCCATTTAAATGAGATCTTCAATTAAAAAAAAAAAAATGCCGGGGCACCTGGGTGGCTCAGTGGGTTACAGCCTCTGCCTTCAGATCAGGTCATGGTCTCAGGGTCCTGGGATTGAGCCTCACATCCAGCTCTCTGCTCAGCGGGGAGCCTGCTTCCCCATCCTCTCTCTCTGCCTGCCTCTCTGCCTGCTTGTGATCTCTGTCAAATAATAAATAAAATCTTTTAAAAAATGCCATTGCAAACTAGGGGTGGCCTCAGAAAGCTGACAGTGGAAATGCCCATGAACAGAACTGAACGCGCAGCATGGATAACATACAATAAAATGCAAATCTTGTGTAAGCCTCCTGTTGGGTGCCTCAAAGAGCGGCATATTCTACCCCCCACCCCCACTTCTCCGGCTTCCCCCGTAGACACAATCAGCCTTACGGCCCACGGCACTTTAAGAAACGTCTTCCTGGTACATTTGCATACATTAGCATTATCTAGAATACGAAATGGTGCTATTATTATGTGAGCAGGCTCACTTTAAACGGGCTGTCACTTAACAGCCTCCAGGCTTGGCAGCATCTAGTTTGTTGGCAGATAGAACCTTCCAACCTGCTTTTTCCTGTCATGTTTTTGACAAACATTATCATAAACCAGGTGCATTTTGAGCTGTCACCTCATGGAGCATCTGCCTTATCCATTAAGGAGAGCACCCATTAAAAACTGGGGACATTATTTCAGCAGCTAATGAACCAAGCTAAATGAACATGTAAATTCATTTTCAATTCAACTTTCCATTCCTTTTTCCAGCTGCTAATAGAGGGAGTCAAGTCGGTGATGTGTTATGAATGGATGATGTGTGAGCTTATGTCTTAATAAAAAACACATGTCCGTGCAGATTTTTATGGCCAACAACTATGAAAACTCTGACAATTTTATAACACCCACAACACATCCAAAAGGCGCTATATTGCATTTAATAATTCGGAGACGATTATTAACATGAAAAGTTCTCTCGTATACATATGAAAAATGCGCTTGGCATCTGAGCTAAAAATATTGGAGAGTCCCAGGATGTCTGCCCTAGCAGCCGCCTGTGAACCTCAGCACCTGACCATGACCTCATCTCTCTTGAATGGCCCAAACAAGGATATTCTCCAGAAGGACGAACTCAGTGTCCTGTGTAAACACTTCTCAACATGCTTGATTTCAAAATGAACGGGAAAGAGAACAATGTGTTTGAGTTTAGACTTACTTTTTTTTAGACACAAAGAGCTTTGGGTTTGCAATCTGCCCAGTCGCCCCCTCCCAGTTATGATCCAGTTATAAAGCTATGATCCAAACGTTAATCCTGGGAACTACAGGATCACACTTGAGAGGATGAATTTTCACTCAGAGCAAAAAGTGCTCTGTGAAACTGGGGAGAACACGTCCCCAGAGAAGATGGGAGAGAGGAATCAAGGTGCTCAGGCTAGCCTGAGGTCAAGCGTCAGTGTCTAGTCTAGGGATGAATCAGCTTTCTGTAAGTGGGGACACCAATGAACATGGGGAAGAGGTTTGTAAAAAAATGGGGCGCCTGGGTGGCTCAGTGGGTTAAAGCCTCTGCCTTCGACTCAGGTCATGATCCCAAGGTCCTGGGATCAAGCCCTGCATCAGGCTCTCTGCTCAGCAGGGAGTCTGCTTCCCCCTCTCCCTCTTGCCTGCCTCTCTGCCTACTTGTGATCTCTGTCTGTCAAATAAATAAGTAAAATCTTAAAAAAAGAGAGAGAGAGAGAGTGGTTAGCACTCCTCCCCTCCTCGTGCCAGGCCTGAGTGCGACCGGACCCTGCTTCAAAAGACAACCGGTCCCCCCTAAGACAAGTTAGTTCCGGAGTATGATCTGGTCCTGAACTTTGGAAAAGGCCAAGAGTAAACTCCTGGACGTGGAAAGAAAAGCAAAGGTGGAGACATTCCTGTCGACGACACAGAAGCCAAGCGTCATTCCTCTGGCAGCGGGGCTGGGCACCAGCACTCACACGCCAAGTAGGTACAAGATGGACAGTCTGGCAGCTGTTCAAAGTGCTCTGATTCTGCAGTGCCCTGCCAACTGATGTGCGAAGGAAGAATTGTGTTAATTAATAGGGAATGTGTGTGAAGGAAATGAGGATCACACAGCAAATGCCGCTCTGCTCAAAGCGAGTGGATTTTGGTCTTCTGTAGGGCTGGATGGGAGACAAAAGCATTTAGGAATAAAATCCTATCCTGCCCTTCAGTCTCGGTACTGACTTCCCTGCCCTCTTTACTGGCCAAATAAGCCTAAAGAAACCACTCATTCGCTGCCTCTAGCCATAAAAGTCTATCGAATATCTAAAAGGTTCCATGTCTCCTCTTACAAGCCTGGTCCTCTGCCCTGGGGATGCAGAAATGACTCCAGGACCCCATTGTTGGCCTCCGGAATTTATCGATCACAAGTCAGCAGGTGAGGAGATTACTCTATCTGTGAGTAATTTTTTTTTTAAAGATTTATTTATTTATTTATTTGAGAGAGAGAGAGCATGAGAGGCTAGAAGGTCAGAGGGAGAAACAGACTCCCCGTGGAGCTGGGAGCCTGATGTGGGACTCAATCCGGGGACTCCGGGATCATGACCTGAGCTGAAGGCAGTTGCTTAACCAACTGAGCCACCCAGGCGCCCCCTATCAACTGAGCCACCCAGGCGCCCTCTATCTGTGAGTAATTTAAAAGATGAGACATGTTCTGATAGCAGCGGGAATGTCGTCGAAGCATCTTCGAGAAAAGGCTCCGTCCACACTCCCTTCTTTGAAAATTAGAAGGGATAGGGCACTGTCGGGCCACAGCGATGAGATGCAGACTAGAGATGGGACCTCAGATGAACAAAGATTTTTTGTCTTGAGAATTAGAATTGTAATCCAGAAAGGATTTTCCCAGGCCTTAGAGCCGAGTGGCTCAAGAAAGCTGAGGCTGGGACAGCCATTTCCTCCCACCTGCCCCCTGAGAAGCAGGCAGAGACTGTCTGGCTGTGGAAAAGGAGCAGAAGGAAGAAGACACCTGGACGGAAGCAACTTCAGATTCTGCCTGGCCAGCCCCTGGTTCAGCCCCTGAGGAACCCACCTGGACTTCCTACCACAGGCACCTTGACTTGGGCTGGACTCAGGGAGCCAAGGAGATGGACAGCCCTGCGGGAGTGCGGTGAGGAGGCTGGTTCTGCGAGCAGGTGTGTGAGGCTGGGAGGACTGGCATGGATAGGGCACCAGGTGCAATTTCATTCCCTTCATCGAAACAGACAGTCCTGGGGGGTCTGCCCCATGGGTCTCCTGCCATTCTGTCACCTCTGCCTTGGGGACTGAAGCCCTCTCCATTGCCGACGCAGGGCACAGGGTATGATCAAGGAACACTTGTTCTAAGGATTGGCTCCTATGGCTCCTATGACCTTGGCCTCTTTCATTCCAGCTTCCAACTACTGTCCCTTCTACTTTCCCCAAAGGGCTCTGGAAACGTTACCTGACGGCTGCTTCCTGAGCAACGAGTCAGCACACGGCAGTCCATCCCTCGGTGAAGTGTAAGAGCCTGTTCTTTTTGGACATTCAGCTGGCACTCCTTCCTGTGATGCCTCCTGACAGAAGCCTCGTAATCTTGACTGCTTTTCAGTCTGGCATATGCATATGTCTTGTTTTCATAGTTACACACTGCTTGAGAGCAAGGACTATGCACTGCTCCTCTCTTCAAAGCCCTAATGTGTGATCACCTTAATGTGAGAATAAGATCTTCATAAACAAATGACAACCAAGTCCCCTCAGTGCTCATCAGCTCGTCAGGACACGTGCAGACGGTGACATCTCTGAAATCCAGCTGGCCTGCTCTCTTGCCACGAGCCCTTCTGCCCTCCACCCCAGGGCTGGCCTGAACTCTAAGGCAGCTTCTCAGTACAGGAAGGGAGACCTTAGGGACCAAGAAGACCAATCCCTGTTCCAGAAGAGGAAAGTGAGGCCCAGAAAATGTCTCCCTTCCACATCCTCTGCTAGCCAGTGGCCCATGTGGCCTTTATCAAATAGATGTCTCCCTTTTGCTTTGCGAGGAGGAAGAAGTGGAGGACAGTCTGCACAGTTACCCTGCCTCTCCTTCTTTCTCCAGCCTCTAGAAGCTGTGGGGAGCCAGGCTTCTGATGTTTCCTGCCTGCTCTCAGATGCTGAGGAGCCTCTGTTCCTGGCCAAACTTCTGGTCATGGAGCCCAGCCCAGTACCGATCCGAAACACCTGGGCAGAGGACTTCTCGGGACTTTTCAGGTTTAAACTACTCTCCTCTGCATTTCCATGTGCCCACTCTCATCCCCACAGGCCAGAGAAAACAGCTCCAGGATTCAGAAGCCCCAGCAAGCTCACTTCACCCCAGCTCCCAACTTCACCTTACACAAATTTGGTCTGGCTCTCTGACCACAGCTGCGGGCTCCCCTTATCTGTAGGGGATTCCGTCTAAGGCCCCCCTCAGTGGACGTATGAAACCATGGATAGTACTGAGCCCTATGTACACCTTGTTTCTTCCTGCACATATATACTTCTGAAAACTTAATCTATAAATTAAGCACAGTAAGAGGTTAACATCAATATCTAATAATAAAATACAACAATTATAATGATATACTGTAATAAAAGTTATGTGAATATGGTGTGTCTCTCCCTCTCAAAATATCTTCCTGTACTGTACTCACCCTCCTTGTGATGATGTGAGATGACAGAACACCTAGGTGATAAGAGGAAGTAAGGTGAGTGACATCATCACGGTGACCTGGGTCAGGCCAGCCTTCTGCGGCTTCATCAGAAAGGTCCTCGGCTTCCAGCCCCTGTGTTCATTGACCAAGGTGACTGTAACTCCAGAAGGCAAAACTGTGGATAAAAAGAGATTTCTGCCCTCAGATACCACAGCTTAAGAAATCAGCTCCTGGGGCGCCTAGGTGGCTCAGTGGGTTAAGCCTCTGCTTTCCCTCGGGTCATGATCCCTGGGTCCTGGGATCGAGCCCCGCATCAGGCTCTCTGCTCAGCGGGGAGCCTGCTTCATCTTCTCTCTCTCTCTCTCTCTGCCTGCCTCTCTGCCTACTTGTGATCCCTCTCTCTCTCTCTCTCTGTCAAATAAATAAATAAAATCTTAAAAAAAAAAAAAAAAAAGAGGGGCGCCTGGGTGGCTCAGTGGGTTAAAGCCTCTGCCAGGGTCCTGAGATTGAGCCCCGCATTGGGCTCTCTGCTCAGCAGGGAGCCTGCTTCTCTGCTTACCTCTCTGCCTACTTGTGATCTCTCTCTCTGTCAAATAAATAAATTTAAAAAAAAATTAAAAAAAGAAAGAAAGAAATCAGCTCCTGATTGGGGGGAGGGTGCCCGAACCAGTTGCTCTGCCCACGGCCAACTTCAGACCAAGCACCTTATGCAAAGCAGGCACAAGATGGACAGTTTGGCAGGAGTTCAGCTCTCTCGGTTCTCGGGAACTCTCTGGCAAACGCCTAAGCGGAGGAAGGAGTGTGCTAATTAATGGGAAATTCATGTAAAGGAGATTCATGCCACATTTCACATCAAAGACCCTCTCGGGAAAGGGGGGCTCTGAAGAGAGACGCGGTATGAGGCAGGTCTGAGGTGTTTGTGAAGGCAGACGTGGTCCTGCCTTCCCTCTGGGGAGCCACACAGTATCTCTGCCCCTCCTCCCCACACTAACGAGACACTTGCCTCTTCATCCTCTCCCACAGTAGTGGAAATGAATCCTTCCAGAGCATTTGGTGCTCAGAACCCTCCTCTGCAGAGCGCCCAGCCAGCAGGCCCTGGGCCCTTGGGTGCTGAGTCCAAGGATACGCATCAGCAGCCCTGCTTCCCCTTGGGGGTGTTTCTCTTTTCCTAGCCACCCCCTCCCTCATCCTCATCGGCTCACAGAGCTGTGCCTTCTCTGTGAACAGGCAAGAAAACCGGCCCCATCACGCTGAATGTCAATTGCTGCTTATGTGTCTGTCTCTCCCATAAGACTGAGCCTTCCCAGAGGACATAACCTGTCATATTCCTGGGACCATATTGTAGGATGATGAAACATGTGGAATCAGTGAACAGAAGAATGCATGACTAAGCTCCAGGGATAGGCTCTGATAAACTCAGATTAAAATGAAAATCACCACCAGGGCAAAGAGATACTGTACCCGAATATTTGCATTCGTCGGCCTATCACTCACTCAGTGAAAGGAGGTGGATTTTAAGTAACAGGTCCTTGGGAGGAGAGGAGTTTAGGGAAAAAGCATATCAGGGGCAGAAGAACAACAGGGAGCCCTCAAGCCTTGGGTACAACTGAGAAGGCAGCATGTGGTCTCTAGAGAATTTGCCAGAAATTTTAAACAATGTCATTGATAGTATCTCCCCATGCCCCCCCCCAAAATCTTAAGCTGATCTAAGTTTTAAGCAATTGTTTATTGAGTAGGAATAATATATGTAGGTGTCAAATGACACATTTTTATAATCTGCCAGATGACATATTTTTTATAACTTACCCTTTAACATACATTGTATTGTATACAGAGTTTAATTACACTTGTTCCTTTGGAGAATAAGTTTTTCCCAGTCCAGAATCTTGCCTGTTCTGGGTGGAGTTCACGTCTGCGGTCTCTGTGGTACTGCGTGTCCCTCACCTAAACAGTGGGTTCTAAGGAGACAATGACAGCAGAGTGATTGGAAAGACAGATTTGAATTCTAACCCTGCCATTCCATGTGACCCCTCGGAGGGATTTTTTTGAAATTTAATATTTAAATTTTAAAACAGTGGAACAGGGGACACCTGGGTGGCTCAGTGGGTTGGGCCTCTGCCTTTGGCTCGGGTCGTGGTCTCAGGGTCCTGGGATGGAGTCCCATATCGGGCTCTCTGCCTGCCTCTCTGCCTACTAGTGCTCTCTCTCTCTCTCAATCAAACAAATAAATAAAAATCTTAAAAAAAAAAAAAAAGAAAGAAAGAACCCAGTGAAATAGTGAGAACTATGAGGTGTAGTTGTGTATGGGGGGGCGGTGCAAACTTTGATTCCTATTTTGCTGAATTTTTTTTTTTTTTTTGACAGAGAGATTGAAGAGAGATCACAAGTACACAGAGTGGCAGGCAGGCTTCCTGCTAAGCAGGGAGCCCAATGCGGGGTTCGATCCCAGAACCCTGGGATCTTGACCTGAGCCGAAGGCAGATGCTTAACTGACTGAGCCACCCAAGCACCCCATTTTACTGAATTTTAATCTGTGAATGTAAAATGCATTCATTTTCATTGATAATTGTTTTTGAACTAAGACATGAACTCAGAAAACAATTTCATATTGGTGATGTGACTTCCTAGTTGCCTCAATTACACTTTTTCCATTTTACGAATTTTCATTTACTCATTCCTGAAAAGTCAGTTACCTAAGATGTTATTCTATCAGTTTGTAACCAAAGGATTGAACTTTCAACTGCGAGGTAGATGTAAAATCTATTGAATGGTTTTGCTTTTTTTTCTTTTTTATACTGTAACACTTATTTTAGGCTTTAAAAAAACTTTCTTATTGACCAGAATATATAACAAAGTTCAGGGAAAAATAAATTTTGCCATGTTTCTTTTTGGACGTTCTTCCCTTAATTTTACAATTGTTGCTGAAAATAGTGCTGTTGCCTAGAGGAGGTGGTTGTTAAAATATGATCCACCCCAGATATCAAATATGCTCCCCCAGGGGAGATCTAGGGCAATGAAATCGAACTATGTAAGCCATCCCCCCCCACTCTGACCCCCTCTGCCCCTACCCGTCACTCACTAGTCCTTCTTATTTTACTTTGTTCATAGCATTTCTCATTATCTGAAATCCTTCTCTCAACCTATTCTTGCTCCTGCTCCTTTTCCTTCTCCATCTCTCTATCCTCCTGCTGGAATATGAGCTCTCAGGAGAACAGAAACTGTGTCCTTGTTTGTATTGTACATAGAAGGTGCTTAAAGAACATTTATTGGGTTAGTTAATTAAACGCACTACACCGAAGGCAAATTTCTATTACAGTCTGGAAATGCTGACCCTCTTAATGATACTCAGACCCAGAGTGAGTGGACCTTCCCCTGCAGGCTGCCAGTGCTCCCCAGTGCCATATCCTTTAATTATGTTGCTATTTTTGCTCCATGGTGCTATGATAGTCGAAGTCGAGTTGCTAAGGGCAACGTAACTTTGCTTTTCCATCTTTATCGACTCCCCTCGGAAAAAGTACCCCAAAAAAAGATCTTTTAGAAGGTACAGGTGTGAAAAGTCCCCAGAGGAAGAAAAATGTCCCCAAACTATACTCTTATGTAATGCAATCATAATTATAAAAATCTCAGTTCAACAATTTGGATGATTTCTTTCCAGCTGCCATATTAATGGATTTTAAAGGTTTTTGTTTCTTAGTCATTTTTACATTGGATTATGGAGTTCTTGAGGGGCAGGAGGAATCTTCAAGACATGAAAACATAAAAAGATCGATTTCCAGGCACTGTGAGCTGCAATCCATGCTATTCCCGGCAGTAGGAAGGACAACACATAGCTTATAGCAGCATTCTGAAGGTGAGGCTGATGGGGAGACCTAGCTCAATGTGACCCATGCTCACATTCAGTCAATCTCTAAATTTTACAGGATATAACTTAAAACTACTTCTCACATCTAACCCTTCTTGTCCATTTATAAACCAACAGCCTTGGTTTCCCTGCCTTCCAATATTGCCTCAATTCCACCAATCTATTCTTCCCAAAGCCAACAGTCAGACCATCCCCCCTCACTGTATAAAATGCTCCAATGGCTTTTCTTTGCCTGCAAAGGAAGGTTCAAGTTCTTTAATGAGCTGTCTTCTCCAGGATAGCACCACCTCTCTCTGGTCCCTCATCTTGTACTTAACAATCTTATCAACCCTCTTATAGTTCTCCGAACACCCCATGAGGCTTCTCACATGAGCTCTGTGTCTATGTCTAGGTTGACCTTATGCCCATTATCTCCTTACCCAACCCTCTACAAGGTGGCTGATTCCCACTCACTTTGTAAGACTCAATTAAGCGTGACCTCCTCCAGGAAGCCTTCTTGGAAACACTCTTCCACCCAGTCAGACTTAGGTCTAGCCCCTCTGTATTCCCAAAGACCCTTATGTCATTCTCCGTATGTTGTCAAATTGTAATTATGTGCAGACGGATCCATTAACTTTATTAGACTGTGGAATTTCTAAGGTCAGAGACCATACCTCATTCATCTTTATCTTGGTACCTAGGACACTAAATGACAATTCACAAAATTGTCATTTAGTGAATCAATTAAGTAAATGAATGTACAAATGACAAAGTGGGCTTTCAATTAAAATACATATTCCTAGAAAGGGCTAAAAGTAAAACGGCACTTTATCATATATTTAAAGAAATGCTTTTATGTAAAAACTAAGTCATATGAACATGCGATCACCCTGGTCATTCTGGGAAAAGTTTGCCCAACAGCCAGTTTAGCCCCCTCCTTGCCAGGCTTTCTCAAGTCCCATGAAGGGACTCCTTGCCCTAATTTGTGCATGGAGGGCATTATCCTCTGGGGTTGCTTACTCAGCACTTCTCACGGGTGCTGAAATAACTATCACTGGGTCCAGTTGTACCTTGGGTCAGAGGAGAAACAGATGTGTAAGGAGCTGAGACATGCTGGTTTGGGACTGTACTGAAATCCCGGTTGTGATGTGTAAGCTTCGAGGGGCATCTCGTTCGTTCCCTGAAGTTAGATCTGTGTCTCTGGAGAAAGCTTTCTTGACCTGCGTGCCTCCCAGGTCTCCCTTCGGTCCCATGAGCTGATCGTCCCCCAATCCTACATTTACTTGACTCCGACAGGCTCTGAGGGGTAAGAACATATATTTCGATAAAGCTTCCCAGTCACTTCCCAGTTATCTACTCAACCTCACACTGCCAAACACAACCCCTTCGGACAGCTATCATACTATGTCCCCGTCACCAAATGCTAGGGTCAGAGCAGTAGCAACAAGGCTCTTCTGGGACTGGACACCTCACTTTTCCTCTCATCACACTCAGGGCAGCCCCAGTGTTTGCAGTGTTTCCCTAGGAGAACCATAAGAAGTAGGAAGAAGTAACATCATGGGTCATTGGAAAGGACATGATCAGATGCTAGAGGGGGGAAAAAAGTAAAGTCGAGACAGAATTCCAAGGAAATGAATACACACTGGCCTTCTGAGTTTGCACAACCCAAAATACGGTTCTTCCTGGCCAAGAATGAATGCACGAAGAACAAGACTTTGTGGTCACCAAGCCTGCAACCGTGGAGTAAGGACACAGTTTCCACCTTCAGTGAAGCTCCCCAAAGGCAGAGGAAAGAAATTAACCGAATAATGATAGCAACTGTTGCCACCTGCACTGCTTTCATAAAACTGGAATTGGAAGGAGATTTTGCAAACGTTGTAATAGAGCAAACCGACTGGAGGAAGGCATTGTCCTCCTAACACGCCAAGTGCCTCTAAATGTCCACAAAGCCGGCTAGCAAGATGGTGCAGGAATGTCTCAGGCCTCTAGTAAAAACAAAACAAAACAAAAAACAAACAGAAACCATGAAAGAAAAGTGTTTTTATTTGTAGCCATTCATTCATTCGACAAATATTTATTGAGTTCCCTCTGGATGCCACGTCCCTGGCTAGATCACAAACTACAAGGCTTGTCCCTTTTGTTGGTTATCATGTTCCCAACACTTGGTATAGTATCTAGCATGTGGTAGGTGCTCAACAGAATGGCCAAATAAATTCACATGAAGATAGATGGCTAGCCAGACAGCATGAGGAGCTCTGCAGACATTTCCCAGGGAAATGGGTAAAAAATTATTTTATTTTATTTTATTCTATTTATAAGATTTTTTTAAACATTTTTAAAAGACACAGGGCTTCCTCTCTCCCAGCTCCCAGTGGGAGGGCGTTCTTCCTTGGAGGAACTGGTCATCAGCATTCTACCTCAACTCCCCAGTGCTTAGGCCAAGTTGTGAGCAAATGTAGAAGGGAGGTAGGGGTTCCCTTGAGTCCCCACTGGTGGAAGGCAGATTTTACCTTGGCTGTAGTAGTGCTAAGAATACTGGGTCCTCCACTCCTGTTCAGGCTTGTAAGGCAGTGAGTGGTTCCACACTAGGAGAAGTAAGAAGATCTTAGACTATGGCTGTCCCCACTCCATCATGTGCTTGACTCCTAAAGTAGGGGTATCATTCAGAGAGAAGGTTGTCATGGTCCCCACTCCCAGCTCCAGAGCCCTGGCTCAGAAATTCTGATGGAGGGAGAAACAGACCATAAAACAGATAGCTTCTAATCTTCCCAGAGGAAATGGTTTCATTTGCAGCTGAGGGATAGAGAGATTCAAGCCTAGGGAGCCCTCAGTAACAGGGGACATGGTAATGTGGGGAGAACTGGTAGGAGGTTTGTAGGATTTGGTGAGGCCAGAGGTTAAGTTGTAGGCTGGTTAATTTTCAGAAGAGAGAGTGTTGAAGAAGGACACGGCGGAGCGGACTCCTCCCGGGGTCAGAACATACAACAAACAGTGACCTCAGGAACTTGGCCTTCAAGGGAACCTGTGATTGGATGTGTCTATAGAGCAATTTTTGTCTCTAGGGTATTGCATTAAACAATCAAGCAATTTATCAGCCAGCCAGAGTGGATCCTAATAGCTGGGAGTGGTCATCTGCCATCTGCCCGAAGGGATAGTGGGCACCCCCCAACCTGTGCTTCCCTGAGGAGCGACATCAGAGTCCTAATACTGTGGGGGTTGGGGGCGGGGACAGTGAAATTTCAGGGAAAGGAGCCAAGCCCGTTACTACACAAGCTCAAGAAGCACAGAACGCCAACCACACCTGGGGCGGGAGAAGGGGGGAAGCACTAGTGTTGCTCCAATATGTTCAGTTCGCAATAAAAAATTACCAGACATGCAAAGAAACAGGAAAGTATGACCCACATACTGGGCAGGCAACAGAAACAGCCCGTGAAGGCAAACAGATGGTAGAATTCTCGGAAAAAAAGACTTCCAAGTAGCTGTTATAAATCTGTTCAAAGAACGAAAGGAAACTGTGATTAAAGAAGCAAAGAAAGGTATGAGGATGATGTCCCATCCCATAGGGAATCTCAATTAAGAGACAGACCTGAATTAGGACGTGAGTCAAGGAATGAACTGGTCAATAAAAGATCATAGCCTTTGAGCAGCAGGATGACCCCTAACATTTGCACAGACCAGGATAAGAGTAAAATTGGAGGTCTATCTACCATATGTCTAAATATTTAAAAGTTATCACATCAACTAACAGACTGTTAAATAAATTGTTTTAGCCTCATACTCGGAAAAATGTACTTTCACGGTGACTTCGATACTTGACGTAGGATTGTGAGCGACACACACCACCCCGTGCAAGCCCTGGTCCCCAAAGCTTTTCTGAGAGCTGCTTTTGGCCCCTGGAGGTATGCCCACCCTTGGATCCAGACCGAAGGTGGCCCCAGAGCCTTTGAGCCGGGAACCTCTGAGTCTCAGGCCCTCGGAGCATAGCCCAGATCCGAAGAGCAGTTGTCAGCTGTGAGCAGGCCTTCGAATCGCCAAGAGGGCTGTTAAAGCACTGACCGCTGGTCCCATCTGTGAGCGTTTCTGACTCAGTAGTTTTGATCGGGGTCCAAAAATCTACATGTCTAACAAATTCCTGGGTGATGCGATGCTTCTGCTTTGGAAACTGCATTCCAAGAACCACTGGGATAGAGAGGTTCTGTGTGGGTATCGCTTTATTGCTCTTTGGGGAGAGCCCTTCAGCAGAGAGCCAGAGCAAGGCTTTAAGCACAGGGCCTAGGAGAGGGACCCTGGTCCTGTGCTGCAAGCAGCGGGAGAATGGGTACTAGGGGGCCTGGGAGACTGCGGAGGAGGAGGCATAAGGGGGTGCCTGGCCCTCTGAATGCAGCCGTTCTTCAACCCTGGAGTCCGGTCATTTGATCAGAGACTCATACTCCCTCGACATAGACCAGCCACTTGCCTCCCACCAGTCTGAGTGCCGGAGGCTCAAGGATGCTCCCAGGCTTCCTATCACCAGTCATGGGATGACACAGCAGCAGGGTCAACTGAGGTTCCAGTGAGAACAGGAATTTCTTTGTTCACTCTGAGAAATGCTAACTAAATCATCTGAGCACAAAACCTCTTTCTGGAATATCGACTATGAGCACCACGTGCGGGTATTTTGGGAACTGCGGCCCTGCCCCCTTCTATCAGGGGGTTCAACCGCCTCCCTCATCAAACTTTTAAGAAGGTAACCAAGCGATGGAATAAAAGATTTTTTTTTTTACTTTCTCTAACCCCAAATTAAGAGTTGTCAAATGACTAAACCGTGAACAGCAGAAGAGCAAAAGCCAAAACACAGCGATATGGTTCCCACACAGTTGCCCATTTCCGGAACCAGGAGAGGCAGGGAGAGCTTCTGCAGCCGTTCCCAATAGCCCACCCTGGCTAACTGCGCTTTTGTCCAACAAATGGCTTCTATGAGAAAATCTACACTTTCCTGGGGTACACCAGAGAAGTAGGAGGCTACTTTATTTAAAAAAAAAAAAAAAAAAAGCTCATGCATTCCTTCCAGAAAATGGCCATGACTAAAGGTCTGAAAACACCAGGTCAGGAAGGAGCCCTAAAAGTAACGGGGGCAGCCACAATGCACCCTACCGCGACCCGATGAACTTCTTTTCTTTTCCTGTGCCTTAGGACGTCACCATCAGCTTTGTCGATTTCCAGAGCAAGAGCAGCACACAGAGGAAGTGACTTTCCCAAAGCCAGGCCGTGTGTTCTCAGCCCACGCCCGATGGACCACGCATCTCTCCCAGGCTTCTGGGGGCGCAGCTGGAGGAGGTAACCTGTGCCGGAAGATAAAGGGTTAAGGTGTGGTGTAGCCTCTTGAAATAAACACCCCTGAATTTGTTCAAGGACATCCTTGAAATTCCTTCCCTTGGGCACTTTGTTTGTGAGCCCATAAATAGCTCCTCTTCAAACACAAACTGAAAGCCCAACCTAATAAAAGAGGGAAAACTGTTTCTGGGCTGAAGAGCTTATTGTATTTGCACAAGTCAGAGCTATCGGGTTCACTCTGATCTCAGTTTAAATAAAACGCAAAGAATTTGAGGGCAGCATTCTCATGCTTGAGATTCCCATGAAATGGGGACATTTTCCTGGGCCTATTGCAAATGCACCTGAGGGACTGGAAGGCTGCGGGAACTTTGACCAGTACAGATTGGGCCCCGGGCCTAACAGCAAGGGAATATGCAGGGGACTGAGCCAGGAACCGGGACAAAAAGAAGTGCTTCCTGCTTTGTTGCTGGAACTTGCCTTAGATCATTAGTAAACAGACATGGCGGCGGACTGCAGAGAGGAACGGAATCTTCCCATAGGTTGCTCTCTACAGAGAGGCTAAGTACTTTTTTTTTTCCCCATACAGACTTATAACTGGAAGAGCTATTCATAGCTCCTCAAATTCAATCCTCTAATTTTACAAATAAATTCTAAACCCAGAGCTTTCAAGCAGTTTGCCTTAGGCAGGTAGGCAGATAAGTGGGTAAGTGGGTAGGAGGTAGGGAGGAGATAAGTAGGTAGGAAACAGGACGGTAGGTAGATTGATAGGAGTGGGTAGGGAGGTAGGTAGGTGGGTAAGTAAATAGGTAAGTAGAAGGTGGCTAGGTAGGTGGGATTATCAGGAACAAGGTCTCCTTGTCCGGCTATAGCCAGGATTTCTTTATCACCATAAGAAGCGATCAATAAAGGATTTAGACAGTTCACGTATGGAAACTTTTCAGTTCATTCTTGAAATAGTGGCTCTCTGAGGTGATTGGCACAGCTGTGAGAAAGAATCCCATAGGGACTCTGGACAGAGCTCTCAATGTCTCTTGCCAGTAACTCTTGTAATATTCTCTTTTCTTTTTCTCAACGTTCTTAAAAGTTTACATTTACAGAAAGCAAAACAAAAGTGATTGAATGACTTTTTGCAATACTTTCATTGAGTATTCTCAGGTTCTCAGCTGCTTTATCCTAGGCTCTGTTTATATTAGCAACGCCTTTTGGCCATGACACAGCAGAACGTGAATCACAAGTCACTACCACTGGTGACAGACACACACTACTCAGTAGATTACTGAATTAATGAAAAGAAAAAAAGGGGGGTGTCCAGCTGGCTCAGTCGGTTAAGCATCCGCCTTCAGTTCAGGTCATGATCCCAGCCTGGGATGGAGCCCCACATCGGGCTCCCTGCTCATCGGGCAGCCTGCTTCTCCCTTTCCCTCTGCTCCTGCTCTCTCTCGCTAGCTCTGTTGCTGTCTCTCTCTCTCTCTCTCAAATAAATAAATAAAATATTTGAAAAGAAAAAAAAAAGAAGCTGGGATATTGGCCTGAAGGGAAAAACATCCCCTGATGTCTTGTCTTGTGGCAGCAGTAGCCACAGATGGCCCGTTAAAGACAAAACCTTCTAGGGAGTCAGGAGAGTCTCCTTGAGAAACACAGCTGCCATTGTTTCAGGAGGGCATTTAAGGACACCAGTTCTTGGCTTCTGGACCTCGCAGGGCCAAACTAGCCTGTGTGCCTGGCGTGTCCTCCACTAGAGGGAGTAAGGGTCCTTCTGTGGACATCAGAGGGGGAGAACCGGCCCAAACGACTGTCCTCTGAAGTTCAAACAGGACAAGGGAAGCTGTGAGAGGAGAGAGGGTCACTTCTGCTTTAGACACGTCTCTCTTTGACTTCAGGTTTCCACTCAGAGACTGTCCGGTGTGTGTCTAAAGTAGGCAGTGGGCACACTCGGATCAACAGACAAAGAAGGACCAGCCTCCATTCTGGAATGACGCATGGCGAGGAGAAGCTAGGAAACCTGGGATCTCAGTTTACTAGTTAGAAACTGCTCAGCTGTCAGGTCACCTCCGTCTGGGGCCTAAATGATAACCCACGCACGCGTCACAAGCCCATGGCATTTTCTTTGTCTGCCTCTAACTTTGGCCACACCCTAAGATGGTTAACCTTCTTATGATTTTATTTATTGGACAGATTGAGAGAGATCACAAGTAGGCAGAGAGAGATGGGGGGGAGCAGGCTCCCTGCTGAGCAGAGAGTCCAGTGCAGGGCTCCATCCCAGGACCCTGAGATCATGCCTGAGCTGAAGGCAGAGGCTTTAACCCACTGAGCCAGTGGGTTAACAAGGTGCCCCAAGGTTAACCATTTTAGTAAGCAAAACAAAGTAAGAACCCCTTCTCTCTTCAAAGTTCTAACTCTATCCTGTAACTGATTATGGCAGTGTGGTGTTATGGTGTTACGGAGTGGTTTCTGGGGTCTTCCAGAACACCCTGCTAAAAGACGATAGATATGCAGGGGGAAGCATTTGTCATATTATTTACTAGAGCAAAGTCAGAAAGAGACCACACGCTCATCGCACAGGAACAGTAGAATAAATTATGAAGAAGTCACACCATGTAATTTGATGAATCCTTCAAAAATCGTTCTTTACTGGGTGGCTGAGTAATTAAGGGTTTGCCTTCCTCTCAGGTCCTGATCCCAGAATCCTGGGATCGAGTCCTCTATCAGGCTCCAAGGGAGCCTGCTTCTCCCTCTCCCACTCCTCCTGCTTGTGTTCCCTCTCTTGCTGTCTCTCTCTCTGTGTCAAATAAACTTGTAAACATCATGCTTTATTAATAATTTTAATGACATGAGAAATGATTACAAAATAGTGTTAAGTAAAAAAAAACACATTGGCTAATGGATACATAAAATGATCTCAACTAGTGTAAATTAAAAAAAAAAAAAAAAAGCAAAGAAGCAAAGACACCAAAATGCCAATAGCTCTGAAAAAGTTACAAATGGGCTTATATTTTCCTCTTTTTTTAATTTAACTGAGCACTTACTTTTTGTAATTGTCAAAAAAAGGAGATTTAAACCACCGGGCAAGAACAAGGGCTGGTTCTTGGGAGACACTGCAGGGCAGGCATGGGATGGGGAGGTGCGGGCGGGGGAGGGAGGCGGGAGGGACATAGAACAGGACCGGAAAGACTGAGGAAGAAGTAGTGATAGGATCCTAAGGACTCATTTCACTTTTCTTCTCGGGCAGAGGACAGCACTGTGTCTAGTCCATCACTGTTTTCCACCATCAAAAATTAGAAAGAAAGAAAAAAAAAAAGAGTGACAGCATTATTGAAGACACTGCCTATTGAAAACCGGCTCCTTCTGTCAGAGACAAATTAATGTATGGACTCTGAGATCTTCTCTTTGACGACTTCCCCGGACAGAGAAAACAGAAAAATTAGTTACCATTTTAAGTTTTATTTTTATTCTGCTTTGCTCAGTTCACACTGATTATGAATAGCTCAAACACCATTTAATGCATTTTAAATGGTTTTCTGCGCTTCATAGGATCCATTTGGTCATTGGCAGGTATCCATGGATGGGTGTGTTTTCTCTCCTGAAAGACATTTGCATTGTATACCAAGGAGTGAATATATTTGGCTTGGAGGAAAAGGAACAGCAAATTACCACAGGGAGGGGCGCCTGGGTGGCGCAGTCCTTGGGCGGCTGGCTACCTTCAGCTCAGGTCATGATCCCAGGGTCCTGGGATCGAGCCCCACATCAGGCTCACTGCTCCGAGGGAAGCCTGCTTCTCCCTCTCCCACTCCCCCTGCTTGTGTTCCCTCTCTCGCTGTGTCTCTCTGTCAAATAAACAAATAAAATCTTTTAAAAAAAATTACTATGGGGATGAGGGGGCATTTCAGGCATTTATTTTGAAAGAAAGCTTTGAGGTGTCTTTTCCAGGCACAGGAAGTCCTTCTATGAGCTAATTGTTTCCTAAGACCGTTGCTGGGTCATCCAGAGACGCAGCGTCTGGAAGAATGGTCTGGGAAGAAAGCGCCAAGAAACAATATTTGGAAACATGCTGGTGAGTTCTTAGGATGGTGGTCTTGAGTGGGAGTCGAAATAACAACTGTATTGGCTACTTTAACAAACTCTGTGTTGTATCTCTCACCTGGAAGGATGCTCTATGGAACAAGGAGAAGGTTGGTAGGCTCTGAAATAAGGTGAACAGGGAAAGGAAGATTATGAAAATTTGAGGAATGAATAAAGGATTGTTTAAACTAAAGAGATTAAGTAATCAAAGATTATTAGTAAGGAGGAAAAAGTCAAGGAGAAATGCATAGAAGACAAGGGGTCTCTCGTAAGTGTCAGAAGGCCCGGCAGCTTTGCAAGGGCTGAGTGCCATCCAAGAGGAATCCTGAAATCACTCTGTTGTCCTCACATCGCCTTCAAGGCTCGGCCCTCACTCTGGGGGAAACCCAAACCTTGAAATTGATCACATTGGCTACAACAACTAATCTTTCGACTTTGAACTTGTAAACGTTCCTATGAGACTCTCCAGCTTTCTTATCTCTTTGTGGTGGGACTTGTTTATCTGCCTAGACTAAAAATTGTAAATGATTAATGGGTAGAAACTAAAGGTCTCATTCTTTGGTCCATTTCCCCAGATACATTCCCTGGATCGCCAATTTTCTGCGATTTTCGGAAACTTTCCTTTTAAATTGTTAAGATCAGTCCCTTTGGAAAGTTGCCTTTTTATTCTTTTTATTTCTCTGGCTCAAAGAAGTGCTGTGTTGTTGCTTCAGGGGGGCACATAACAGCCTAGTCCTGGTGTCTCAGTGTGATGATCACTATCTCTCGAGCCTGACTGAGGAAGCAGCAGGCAGCCCCAGCAAAGAGAAAGCCACGAGAAGGTGCTTTTCCTGGGGGAAGAAAAAAGATGACATTTCGGGCGCTGTGAGAGGGAAAAAGACAATTACCCTTCAAAGGCCTGGCAACCCCAGGTCAGCAGAGTTTTAGTGACTACAGTACACAAGTAGGAACCGTATGGTACCTTCTCTGAGGTCTCACCATTTTTGTAAATGTATGACAAGAATCAGGGACCAAATAGATGATATTATGCCATTCCTGGTGTCAGTGTTTAGTCAATAGTTAATAATTAAGAACAACTTCTTCCCAGAAACTCTTAGATTACAAGTGTTCAGGACACCGTACCTACAATCTAAAATGATCTGTACCCCCTCCTCCCTCCAAAGGAAGAAACCAGGATTATTTCCTAACAAAGGGGAAAAATTAACATAAATAGCTCAGGGAGAAAGTGTACTGAAATGAAGGCTTTAAAGGCACGGGATTCTGGAACTCCGGTAGGGAGGCTATCCCAAGTGGTGTAGGGCAGGGGGAGTGGGGAATTTTCCAGAATGGGAGCAGCTGTGAGCTATTGGCAGCTACAGGATGGGTGCGCTGGCTGGGATAGTGGACACTGGTGGGGCACCCATCGCATCAACTATCCCAAACACGTGTGACAAGACAGCATCAGGCCATGACCCAGCACACAGATCAAGAACTTGGCCCCGCAGAGCAGGGGCTGCACGTGATCCAAAGCTACGATGGACATTCACTACAATCTATTCCCAGCTCAGAATGAAAATCCTTTCTTTTGGGGAATGCAGAAGATCAAGTTGAAGCCACAGTAGGATTCTCAGGTAATGAATCAGACAAATGTGGCCCAATGCCTACCAGCTCTTCCAAGCTTCGTAACATGGAGCAAGTTACCCACTTTCTCTACACCTCAGTTTTCTCGTTTATGAATTAGTAATAAATATACATAGACCTATTATTAGAGATAATAATACGACCTCGGTTATGAGGTGAGGACTAAATAAGGTCTGTATTTTCACAAGCTGTGCACATAGTAAAAGCTCTATAATTGGGAGTTAATAATTACGAATTTGGAAGGCAATTTTCCAGTTTGATCAGAATTGTAAAAATGCTGCCATGCCAGTGGGAAATCTGATAATATACCAGAACCTAACATAGCATGTCTCTGGTACTTTGTAGGTTACCCAGTGCTTTCATATGCTTAGTTTCATTGACCCTGTTTCATAGGAGAAGAAACAAAGTCTCAACATCAAGAAGAGCCTCTGGGACAACTGCCCCAAGATGGAGGAGGTCTCCCGTGGATCTGGCTTTCTGAGTTCTCACAAAGTCTCACCAGTTCCTTGGAGGGCAGATTGGTCAGCGCAAGGGGCTGGGTGATGTCCAAATTTCATGTCGGGAAGCAGAACTACTTAGTATTTCATCCATCCTGGGATGAAAGAATCATTTAATAACAAGGAAACATCACATATTTAATGGCTTCCCGAAGGTTTCAGTGGATTTATCTGTGTTGCTGGCAGAGCAAGGCTCATTACTGGTCCTTACACGGGCAGAGCCCACGGACTGGAGAGAACTGTACCTTCTAGTCTGGGAAGCAGGATCCTTAAGCCAAAAGCAGCAAGAGACAGCAGGAGACTCAACTCAAATGACCTCTACTTCGTCTTCCAACTCAGAAATTAGCCAACAGAAGTGAAAAAGCCTAAAATGTGAACACACATTGCTTTGCAAAGTGCCATTGATGTCACAGCACAGACATTTGGAAAAAGTGAGCTAGGTCCGAATTTTCTCTTCAAATAGCTCAAAAGCAAAAAAAAAAAAAAAAAAAAAAAAAAAAAAGGTAGGGGGGAGGGGAAGGGGCTCATTTTAAAACTGCATGCTAGTAAACAGCAATTTAGCTAACTTTTTTCCCTGCTGAATGTTTTTGAGCCTCATAGTCATTCCTGTAGTAAAACTACAACTTAGTCCACAGAGGTGAGTAATTTTTTTTTAAGTCACAACTTTCCTTGATAATCTGTTCCTAAGCTTTATAATTTATAAATTATAATTTATAATTTATAAGTCACAACTTTCCTTGGCAATCTATTCCTAAGATTTATAATCTATTCCTAAGCTTTAAAATAATTAGTTATAATTATCATTTATAATTCCTAAGCTTTACGATTCCTCTTCCAGGAATTCATTCTTCATATTGAACCTGGATCATTCCACTCAAATGTGTCTCTTATTTTGTTTTCAGAAAAAAAAAAAAAAGAACACTGTATTACTAAATGCAACTGAATAGTCCAACTTTGCCTATGTGAAATATTGGTCTACTTGCCCAAATTGTCTCTGACATAATTCAAATAATCATACATTCTTAATTCTATCTCCTCCTCAGGCATTACTGTTAATACATGGGTGATAGCTACTGTTTTCCAAAGTCCTAAATAATTACGAGATGGTTTGATTTAGGACTGGTGCTCTTTTCAAGTTCTGAGTCAAAGATCCTCTGCAGAGAGCCTGATTCAGGGCTGCCTGGGCCACAGCCATTCAAAATATCTGGAAGGCTCCAGTCTCCTGTGAACATAGTGGTTAAGACTGTGGGAATGGAAGTAGACAGCTCTGGGTCCGAGTTCCAGCTACGCCATTTACTGATTGTTCATACTTGGGTAACAGTGAACACCTGTGTGTGTAAGAAATGAGGCTAATGATTGTACCCCTTTCCTAAAACTTTTATGAAGATGGGATGAGACAAAACTATGAGATAACAGATGCCCCAAGAAGATCAGTGATTGTTAGAGCAAACTTCCGTTCTTCTTACCATGCTGGAGTCATCTAGCACGTGCCTGCCTTCTCGTGGTAAACGAAAGAATACAAGATTTTGAGTTTTACACATATTCCTTTCTCATCTTCAGTGTTCCCTTTTGAATGTGTCAATGTCATGAGTGTTATTGACATCCCTGGGGCCAAAAATATATCTTGTGTCCCTTGAGTCATGGGGAGAAACTTCTGGCCATGTCACATCCAGTCTGAAGTATGTCAGTTGTCTAAGTCCTTTAGGACATGCAGGAGACAAAGTAAGTCTTCTAAGAAACCTCAGTTTGATCGAGTTCAGTCAGGCAGCTTGACTTGGTAGACAGTTTTTCCCTGTTTTGAGCTAAACTATTCTCCATTATGATGATGCTTACTCATTGGTTCTCAGTTTTCCCTTAAGATCCCTATATCCCTAAAGGATAGTCGAAGTGCCCTGCCATTGGACAGAACTTTCCTGTGGAAAACATCCATCTGGTCCTTTCTGGGCCCTTGTTACCATCTTCAGAACTTAATCTTTTTTTTTTTTTTTTAAGATTTTGTTTATTTATTTGAGAGAGTGTGTAAAAGATCACAGAGGGAGAGGGAGTAGCAGATTTGCAGCCCAGCAGAGAGCCTGATGTGGGGCTCTAATCCTGGACCCTGAGATCATGAGCTGAGCCGAAGGCAGACATCTAACCAATGGAGCCACCCAGGCGCCACTAGAACTCCATCTTTTTAAAAGCAGATCTCTCAGGACGCCTGGGTGGCTCAGTCAGTTAAGCAGCTGCCTTCAGCTCAGGCCATGATCCCGGAATCCTGGGATCAAGTCCCACATCGGGTTCCTTGCTCAGCAGGAAGCCTGCTTCTCTCTCTGCCTCTGCCTGCTACTCTGCCTGCTTGTGCTCGCTCGTGCGCGCACTCTCTCTGACAAATAAATAAATAAAATCTTTTAAAAAAGAAAATTAGGGGCGCCTGGGTGGCTCAGTGGGTTAAAGCCGCTGCCTTCGGCTCGGGTCATGATCCCAGGGTCCTGGAATCGAGCCCCGCATCGGGATCTCTGCTCTGCAGACAGCCTGCTTCTGCCTCTCTCTCTGTCTATCTCTCCGCCTACTTGTGATCTCTGTCTATCAAATAAATAAATAAAATCTTTAAAAAAATTTAAAAAAATAAAGAAAATTAAAAGTAAATATCTTCTTTTATGAAAATGATAAAAAATTACCTTGCTCTTAATCACTGTGAATACCATTGTAAGAAAGGATTGTTTATAAGTTGATTAAACACACATACACACTTTTCTAAAAAAAGATTTTATTTATTTATTTATTTGTCAGAGAGAGAGAGCGAGAGCGAGCACAGGCAGACAGAGGCAGAGGGAGAAGCAGGCTCCCTACAGAGCAAGGAGCCCGATGTGGGACTCGATCTCAGGACGCTGGGATCACGATCTGAGCCGAAGGCAGCCGCTTAACCAACTGAGCCACCCAGGCGTCCCGATTTTATTTATTTATTTGACAGACAAAGATCACAAGCAGGCAGAGAGGCAGGCAGAGAGAGAGATGGGGGAAGCAGGCTCCCCGCTGAGCAAAGAGTCCGACACAGGGCTCGATCCCAGGACCCTGAGATCATAACCTGAGCCGAAGGCAGAGGCCCAACCCACTGAGCCACCCAGGTACCCCGACACACACACACACTTTTAAACTTCACCTTCTACCACCATTTTGTGGACTTGAACCTGTCATAGTTTTTCTCCATATTCCTTTTGCTTTTTTATTCAACAGGACTAAAAGAGAATTTTAGCTATTTGGGGCCAAAAAATATCATGGAATGCACTGAATATTGCCATTCTCTAGGTAGCTTCATATGCGTTGTGTCTCATATGGAATAGTAGCTTGCCTAGGCATGCCCAGGTCCCCAAATCAATGGAAGTCAAAGACCGCTCGTTCCAGCTTCCTCCTTCCCAACCCGATTTAAAGCATATAACCACACAGGTAACACAGGAGACTGCTGTGGCTTTCTACAATTACAGAGAGACATTTTGGCTTGAGCTTTCCTTAGTAGGACAAATGTTTCCAGTTTTCGGGGGATCATTATTCCATGGGAAGAAATTGCTGAGGTTTGCCTTTCTGTTTGATGACACTGCATCAATACAGATAAACATATTTAAGAAAAAATTTAAAATAAAGAGAGTACTCCTACCACCGTAGTGGATGTTGGTAGTTAGGACACGAAGAGCTACCACAAAGTGAAGTGTTTCTCAGCCTCTGGGCCAGGTTCCTTCCTTAGTATTCAAGTTAAGATATTTTGGAGAAACAGTAAATAAGTTGGGAGAGCCTAGATGGCATGTATGATCACCATTCTCATGTCCTGAATGGGCAGAATATTAAATTCATGCCCTATAGAATGGTGCCCAAAACAGAGCTGACTCATTATTGAGATGTCTCTGCTTAAAGACACACTGACAGGGACGCCTGGGTGGCTCAGTTGGTTAAGCGGCTGCCTTCGGCTCAGGTCATGATCCCAGCGTCCTGGGATCAAGTCCCACATTGGGCTCCTTGCTCGCCAGGGAGCCTGCTTCTCCCTCTGCCTCTGCCTGCCACTCTGCCTGTGCTTGCTCTCTCTCTGACAAATAAAAAAATAAAAATAAAAAAAATAAAATAAAGATACGCTGACATATTTTGCCAAAATGTTGTTTTATATAGAATATCTTCTCAAAGCTCAAGGCAATTCTGATTTCAGTATTTAGGAGAAATGGCAAGTAATTCAGATATAGGACTTCCTCGCAAGCTGAAAATATTTTAGAATTCTCAGGGTGGCTTAATCTCAGAAAATTCTAGTTTCTTGAGCATCACCTCCAGAAAAGGTATCACAAATTCAAAGGCATAATATTGTTTCTTATATAGAACTGTAGGAATTTAAGGGAAACTTTCAACCACACTTTGACTACTAGGATTCCCCTCCTCCTCCCTCTTTATAAATAAGGACTCTTCTAAACATGAAATAAAATTCTACGTCTATCCAATGCCTAAAAGGCAAGCATTAGTACACTACAGTTGTGTTATTGTTTTGTTTTATTTTTTAAAAGTCCATGCTATTCTGTGAGATTAATAATCTTATAAGATTAATTGCACTATCCAGCTGTTGAGATGTTAGATGTCATTTACTCACTCTACTCTTGACATGGCATATTAGAAAAGGAAAAAAAAAAAAAAAAGGAATCGGAGTATAATGAGATTGAGAATGTTACCTTATCAATTTTATACAACAGGAAATCTTCTAAGAAATTTATCAGTTTATTGTGAGTCTGTCCTCAACACCATATGGTGCATATTTCCAAATAATGAGATTATCAGCAGAAATGCCATAATGGCTAATTTTTGTCAGTGACTAGGAGGCCTCTTATTTATTTATAGACTTTTGCCAGGAATTTTCATTTTCCTAGTGTGATCCGCACAGGGTGGGACCAGTTGTCACATTCATCATGAAAAACAATAGCAAGCCTATGTTTTGTTAAAGCCAAGGAAGATTCTCAGAGATGAGTATCAGTAAACCCTATGTCCATGGTCACCGGTGGAGTCAAGATGTAACTAATATTATGTATATTTGACCAAGACAGGGAGCCAAACTGGATAATTCTCAAATCTAATCTGATTTTACTGAAAGTATCACACTTTATCTGCTTGTCTTGGTCTTCTTTCTGCTTGGTGTTGAAAAGAGATGCTTTAATCTTAAGGCATAGCTTTCAAACTCTCCTACATGCTTGCCCCATTGATGAAGAGAAAGATCCAAAAAGTAATAAAGAAAGAAAAAAATGCTTGTGAGATACAAACCCTTGCAGTGATCTGGTTCTTTCCTAAGGTTCCTTCCTGGTCTGCTTTTCCAAAGAAGCTTCAGAAAAAAATTGTTAAATGTTTAATCCAGGGCTACTGACTAATAAAAATGACAAAATCATTCTTGATAAGTAGATTAGATCAATTTTTTTTAATGTATTCACATAATATCTGCTTAATGGAAAGCCCTCTAGTATGTTCCTCCATGATTAAAGGGACTTACCCCAGAGCTAACATGGGAACTTCCTGGTTACATAAAGTTTGCACACAAGTTAAAACTTGAAATATTCCCTACCCAAGGGTTAATTGGCCACCATACATTGGGCTTATTCTGGGTTGGACTTTTCTCTGGAGGTTTTCAAAATTTTTCAGCATCCACTCATACTGTAAAGTTAGAGGTTTGGGTCAACTCAAGATTTACCTGATTTTTTATTTTAAAACTATTGTTGGTTTAAAACCATTCTGGTTTTAAAGCCAAAATGGCCTCCTCAGCCATCGTTGTACTTTCAGCAAGTGGACCTAAAGCCCCAAAATTTGATACAAATAGGGGCGCCTGGGTGGCTCAGTGGGTTAAAGCCTCTGCCTTCGGCTCAGGTCATGATCCCAGGGCCCTGGGATCGAGCCCCGCATGCCCTGCCATGCAAAGAGCCCGCTTCCCTTCCTCTCTCTCTCTGCCTGCCTCTCTGCCTACTTGTGATCTCTGTCAAATAAATAATAAATAAAAAATCTTTAAAAAAATTTGATACAAACAGTTTACAACTCTACATCCATTTTGTAACAGCCAAAGCAAAAATCTCACAGAATGTATTTCAATAAAATCATCTTTGTTATTAGCCACATATGGGATAGGTACATATGCAAGTAATAAAATTGATCAAAAGATATACAGATCATTTGAAAACTAAAAAGTATACTTAGAAGAGTTAAGGACATTAAGATAGAGACTCGGTATAAAATAAAGCTCAAGTATTTATTTCAGAATGTTTCACAAAACTGTTTCTCATATGGAATGGTCAAGAATGTCAAAAAACGTGAGTCAGCATCTTACAGACCTCTCTCCTATGCCATGGGTACATCCGTATACTGTTTCTGGCCCCTGCTGAAATAACTCTGGGCAAGGAAATACCACTGAGGGAGCTCATTCCAGTTTTGAACAGTCACAGAAGCATTTCCATATATTCTGCTGATCTCTACCTGAAATTTCAAACCAACTTCCTTTACTCCTTTTCCAGGTGACTACCGTTGCACCACTGGATGGTAATTCTCAAGGCCTCCTCCTGAGGGTCTCTTTAGGGAGCCATGCATCCCTAAGTAGTTCATGCATTGGTTCATTAACTTATTAAATAGTTATTGAGTACCTATTATATACTAGGCACTGGGGACTTTATTCTAAAAAAAAAAAAAGGGCATAACTCCCTCCCTGAAGGAGCTAATGGTTTTTAGGTGGAGATAATACACAAAAGGAAAACTAACCATAGAGTGTGGTACACACTTCCATAGTGGTTGGGAAGATTTTGTGAGAGCCTGGAGCGGGGACATATTTGGGTGTGAGAAGGCGACCAGAGAAACCCTCTAGAAAATAAGACACTTGAGATGAGTTTTGGTGATCAAGCAGGAGTTACCGAGGTGCTAATACTGAAAACAATAGCATTTTCCCTGTGCTAGCACCCAGCTAAACCCCTTACAGACACAAGCTCATTAATTCTTAGTAACATAGTAGGGAGTGATTTTTTTTTCTTATTTCATAGATGAGAAAATGAAGGTTTAAAAATGGTTAGTGTCTTCAGGGAGTAGCAGAGCTCTGTCTAGGAGTGTTTCTGGCCAAGGAAATGGCATATGAGCAGGTCTTAAAAAGGGTCACAGTCTAATCTGCTTGAGCCAAGAAGGTGGGACTGTGTAGCTAGAACCAAACCAGCCTGTGTGGAAGTGAGGGTTGCTGACTGCCATAAGGAGGCTCCAGCCCAGCGAAGCAGAATTGGTAAATTAAATATTTTGGATTTAATTCCACGGCTATGATAAATTCTGGAGAGATCCTACAGAGGACAAGAAAAACTGGAACATATTTATCTGTGAAGGCTTTAGTTTCTTTTTTATTTCATTTGAGTCCTGGTGTTACCAATTTGCATGACTTGAACACCACCCATTCCTCCAGGGGAAATGGTACTTCCAACATCCCTGGTGCTCTTGGACACAGCCTTTGTGGTGGAGATTTCAGTCATCATATTTGAAACACTAGGAACCCACTCTCTCTGAAGCAGGGATCCTTCATTAGAGGTTTTCAAATGCTAACCACCTTTGGAAAATCGGAGCCTCTTCACAGCACACAGAGATTATATCAAAGTATTTTCAAGCAACTAAAGACTGGGTAACCACCAGATAGGGCTTACCACTAAAAACAAGAGAGAAGAGTGTCCCTGTGTGTGTGTGTGTGTGTGTGTGTGTGTGTTTAGCCAGGAGGCTCTCCTTTCCTTTTCCTGAATGGGTGTGCAGATAATGAGTTAGGAATGTGGGGGCCTCTGGACCCCTTTGTCTGCAGAACCTTGTGACACTCTCTGGCTCCATCAACACAACCATTATCCTTCATGCCTCTTCTGTAGCTGGGTGGGCACTGACCAAGAGAAGTCCAGGCCCAGACAGGCGGCCACATCTGAGAAATGAGAGCAGGAACGACCAAAAGGCCCCATATAGCATCTTGTTTCCACGTGGCTGGCCTTCAGACAAACTGTGCTTTGCTGGGCCCTGCTTGGGGAAGGGGGACTTTTTCTGGCCTAAAGACAAAACCCCAGCACCTCCGAGACAAGCTGGCAGGCTGGGATGTCAGTGCGCCTCTCACTGAGCAAGATCTGAAGGAGATCTGAGATCTGGTCTGCACTCCTTCGGAGTGTGACTCCCTCAACTCAACATGGGGCTTGAGGGATAGCGCAGAGCCCTGTGGGACTCCTGGGCTTACGGAATCTCACAGAAACTGTGGCCCCAACCCCCCTCCCAAATCATGGAGCACATATGCTCACACTCACATGGTTTTGTGTCTAATTTCAGGAGGTTCCTGGCCCTTCCCCTGTCCTAAGAAACTGGAGTCTTTCAGTGCAGCCTAAAATAAATGATCTCTGAGGGCAAGACCATCACAAGAAAGTAATTTTTCTATCATTTCACCTCATTTCAAGTCAGATTTTAGCTGAAAATCAATATGGAATTGTCTGGCCCTTGGGGCGTCCTACAGTGACATCAACAGCCCTGATTTCTTTATTCTAGTGATGACCAACTGAGGTTGGGGGCTATGTGGCAGGAATGCTGGGGAGGGGTTCCTCGACAGGATGGGAGATTGGACATGATGCCACACACATGGGCCTTTCAACTCTTGAGTCCATGTGCTTCCATTTGGAACTCCAGTGAAGGAGAGTGCTGGAGAATCTCCAGAAACCAAAGTGATTTCATCTCCTCACAGGTGGATCAAATGTTATCTGTAGAGACTTCAGGTCTCAACACGGAATCAACTCTAATATCTTGAGTTCAGTAGCTCCTACCCCTCCAGCCTGCTCACTCCCTTAAGCCCCCAAATTAGGAACTGGGAGAGCAGGAAACAGGAAGCGGGCCTGGGGTCCAAATGCCTCCAGGACTAAGATTCAGAGCTGAGAAGTTGGGTATTGGAGGTCTGGAGGTCTACTTCTAGAATAGAACTACAGTTTTCCTGTCCTGTTGTTTCCTCATCCCTTCCCAGTCCCAGGCAAAGAGGGAGTCAGCATTCAAAGATGATTCTTTGGGGTGCCCGGGTAGCTCGGTTGGTTAAGTGACTGTCTTTGGCTCAGCTCATGATCCTGGAGTCCTGGGATCGAGCACCACATCAGGCTCCCTGCTTGGTGAGGAGTCTGCTTCTCCCTCTGACCCTCCTTCTTTTCATGCTCTTTCTCTCTCTCATTCTCTCTCTCAAACAGATAAATAAAATCTTTAATAAAAAAAAAGGACAAAGATGATTCTTTGAAGATAATAGAATAATAGAATGTGTTTATAAAAAAGCAAAACACACACGTACAAACATTAAGACAACACTGAAAGCGGACAATAAAATGTTCATAATTACTTTTGGGTTGTGAATTGATTGGTATTTGGGGGTCTTGTATTTACACATATCTTTATAGGGTTAGCTTCTGTTTTCTACAACAAACATTATGACTATTTTTCCATAAGAGCACTAACAATATTTGTAGATACAAATTCTGATTGAGAAATGCAAGCCATCATTGTTGGAGGGTCAGACCTGGTAGGACAACTCAAGACCAGATCAAATAATTCTGGGGAACAAGGGGCTCTGGGGTTCTCTGGATGCCTTGAGATAATCACCAATGCCACAAAACGCATTGCCATACATCCACACAATTTCACAATCAACATACTGAATCTTGCTGGGTTGTTGGGGGGAGGGGGGTGTCAAAACAAAATCTGAGCATTTCAGACTTTTAAATACAATGGTAGCCTCTCCGAGATAGAAAATCCCTTCTTGATTTGGGGTTCCATACCTTCAGATATTCTCTCCTTTTCTTTTTTTTTTTTTTTAAAGATTTTATTTATTTGTCAGAGAGAGAGAGCGCGAGCACAGGCAGAGGGAAGAGCAGGCTCCCTGCCGAGCAAGGAGCCCGATGTGGGACTCGATCCCACGACGCTGGGATCATGACCTGAGCCAAAGGCAGCCGCTTAATCAACTGAGCCACCCAGGCGTCCCACTCTCTCCTTTTCCTAGCACAATTTCAAACCTCTCCTCCTTCAGGAGCTTCTTTGTAGCTTCAGGCAAGGCTGGGAACAGGGATGCTGGCCGCCCCTCCCGGTTTTATTCTCCTGGCCACAGTCTAACCCAGGCTCTCTGACCTCCTACTCCAACTACTCCAAACATCTGCAAACAGCCCCTGCCTCTGTTTCATCTTTCCCACAAGATCCTTCCCACACCTGCCAAAACCAGGTGTCCGTCATGGGATGCCACGCTGCCCCATGAATCAACAGCTCCATATGGAATTCAAGAGCAGGTGCCCTGCCCTACAAGCACTGATTTCCGGTCAAGCTGTTTCCAACATGAGTAACTTTATATAGAAAGATCCAGGGAAATTAGAAGCAGGAACTTTTTTAAAAAGATTTTATTTATTTATTTGACAGACAGAGATCTCAAGTAGGCAGAGAGACAGGCAGAGAGAGGAAGAGGGGAAGGGAAGCAGGCTCCCTGCTGAGCAGAGAGCCCGATGCGGGGCTCGATCCCAGGGACCTGAGCTGAAGGCAGAGGCTTTAACCCACTAAGCCATCCAGGTGCCCCAAGAACCAGGAACTTCTTTACTTAAAATCCTGCAGTGATTCTCCCAAGCAACCGTAGATGGGTCGATCTTGGTTTATATGGTCTCATGACAGCCCCACTGCGTCTTGGACTGGGCTCTCCGGTCCCTGGGAGTACAGATTGCATCTTCTATCTCCCCCGAGTCCCCCACTTCAGTCAAGCTGAGCACCAAGTACATAGTTTATAA
>RCUC01160126.1:0-23132 GCA_003697995.1 Taxidea taxus jeffersonii | reverse complement strand
GCCCTTATTGTATGCTGACACTTATGTAAGCCAACCAGTTTCTCCTCTCTAACGATGGGCATAGCCTTTGTTTTCTGAAAATTCCAAACCAGTGCCTAGTATATATATATATATTTTTTTTCTTTGAGAGTTTTATTTATTTGACACAGAGAAACAGTGAGAGAGGGAACACAAGCGAGGGAAATGGAGTGGGAGAGGGAGAAGCAGGCTTTCCGCCAAGCAGGGAGCCCTACACAGAGCTCGAACCTTGGACCCTGGGATCATGACCTGAGCTGAAGGCAGAAGCTTAATGACTGAGCCACTCAGGTGCCCCTATTTTGTCTTTTCATAAGACTCCACAACGTGTGTATCATTTTACACTGAATTTATTTTCATTTTTTCCAGGATTGTGGCCTTAGGGCAAGAGCATACACAAAGTTCCTAAGACATAAAATTGAACCCAGAGCCAAATTAAATACTCAGTATGGCAATCATTTTGTTTTAGGTCTCCCAGGAAATATTTTATCTTCTCTTTTTGTTGAATGTATCCTGTTTTCTAAAGAGCATGCTTGAGACTTGGAATACACATTTAGTTGAGGTTGACCTTACAGGCTTGCAGTTAAGCTACACGTATTTATAGGTGTCTGAGCCAGTGGTAACTGATAAATGCTTAAGAATTTGCAAGGCAGTTGCTTGAAATAAGCCATGTTAGGAATATCTTACACCATAGAAATCTGCTAATATTTCGGGTAAGGTTTGGTTTTGTTGTTGTTACTTTTTGGTTTTGCTTGTTTGTTTTCTTCCATAAGGGAGGGGAGAAAATCTGCCAGTGAGTTAAGGAAACTCTCTTTCTGTTAAGGAAGAGATAAGATCATATGCTGAGAATAGAGGTTAATGAGGTGAGGCAAGTGACTTGAAGAAAGTAGAAATTTTTGGAATTGCTTTTGAGAAAAATAAGATATTGAGACCAAGAGAGACTATTGCAGCTTTTAGATGTACATAGATAATAATCTGAAACACTAAAATCATAAATTGCCATGCAAAGGTGGTGAAATTGTGAATTTCACATGAAATTTATATGTTCTGGGTAAAAAAATAAAAATTATAGAGAAAGTGAGGCTTCTGATTAAGTGGCCTTCCCATTAAATTATGTAGAAAGGAACCATGTTAGCTCAGTTTGCCTCTGTTTACGGATGGATTCTCTTATATCTCTTGCAGGGATGCATTTTGTTGTGCATAATTGTATCCTCTGATCTGTCAATTAAGCGTTTTTAAAAGTAACAGTGATACATTCCATTTGGATAATGCATTACATTTTACAAAGTGCTTTCAGTGTACATTATCTCTTTTGATCCCATTTATTGTTGATCCCTGATTGACATATTACTCACTGTATTTCAGTGAAGCTACTAGACCTTCTGCCATACGCTTTGAAGGAAGACTCATATAAATGCAAATTTAAGTTTGTCTCTGATGACTTTGAGATAAACAGACCAAACCTGAAGGAAAATAACAATCCCAAAGGGTTGGGAATTCATGGCAAATTGCAGCCTTCTCAGAAATAGTTTCATTAGGAAAATCAGGTTCAATAAGCAATAGGCAGTGGAAAGTGCTTGTAGATCGGTGACAAAAATTAATTACAGATTTTTTCTCTGTGTCTCCAAACGGCATAGATTGAAGTTGAATCATTTCCCTCAGATCAAAACATGTAAAAGTAGAACTTTTAAAATGCCACATACCTTTTTTCTAGAAATAACAGATGAGAGGCTTAAACATAAGCCTCTGTTAACCTGCTCTCCCCAGGATAGTGGTTCTGCAGTTGGAGGTTGATCGGTTGTCCACAAATTAAAGAGTTTTCTACTCCAACATCAAGAGCATTGGTGAAAGATTTCACAACTAATAGTCACGCTTTCTTAGTTAACTCATTCAAAAAAATTCAGGATGCTGTTGTTAAGTACAGAGATTTGATTCCTTTAGGTAAATAATTTTTTAGTATATTCCACCTTTGAATTTGATAGTGATTACTTGAATGAACATTATGACGTGGGTGGTCATCTGCTGGCTCTTCCTGAATTTAGAAAAATAACCCAAAGGACTTTAACTCTCAAGGACATTAATACTTTTTTTTTCCTATAGCCTTTGAGAGCACTAAGAGCCAAATAGTAATAGTTACTTAGAAATTTGGGGAAGAGTTACATTTTATGGCACTTCTCATCTTTTGAACATTCATTCTTAGGATGGCTGTCACTTATTAAACTTTTGGGGCACTTTGAATCTTGCCATATTTTTTTCAAGGCACCACTGCTCTTTCTATTTAATGAATATTTCAGTACTTAACATAAAATATGCCTGTTGGCGAGCTGGGGTTTATTCAGTGCAGCCTAAGCTAGTTTTACTGTGTAAGAATTAAGCACGTGCCGTCAAACCATTGGCAGTAAATTATAAACATCCTTAATTGTTTAAGGATATGCAATTTACACATGTGTAGCTTTTCTATGGCCTGTTTTAACAGAAGACTAAGGCATTTGGAATGTACTTTCAAGTTACCTTAAATGTAATGCATTCATTTTTTTGTATTCTTTTTTTTTTTTTTAAGATTTTATTTATTTATTTGACAGAGATCACAAGCAGGCAGAGAGGCAGGCAGAGAGAGAGGAGGAAGCTGGCTCCTTGCCAAGCAGAGAGCCTGATGCAGGGCTCCATCCCAGGACCCTGATTTATATATTCAGGATCATGACCTGAGCCAAAGGCAGAGGCTTTAACCCACTGAGGCACCTCTCTCTCTCTCTCTCTTTTTTTCAATGTGGTTTAAGTGCTCAAAGTTGTTTTTTTTTTTCCTTGCTTTTCTTTTGTTGTTGTTGTTTTAAGATAAAGACAGGGAATCTGCTCTTTATACCATTAGAATATTCATCCCTTTAACTTTCTTTAATTATACCTTGGTTATTATGAATGTGTTTTTTCCACTTTGGGAAACAAGTGTCATACTTTCAAATAAATCAAGATTTTCACTTAAGTACTGCTGTTAAATATGAAGTTATTACAAGGAAAGATAACAGCTGACCTTTCCTCTTTGTCTTAGCTTTTGTGCTTCCATTAGGCTTAACATTCAAAGACTTAGACTCAAAGAACATTAATAAGGCTATCCTTTGTGGTAGAAATCGTGCAGATAAATTATCTCATTTAACCTCTAAACATTCTATCAGATATTAATGTGGTTATTTCAGAAATATATTTCCAAAAATTGTAAGTTGGGTGATACAATCATGTAGATGAAAATTGGATCTGTTACTGAGTTTTGTTTATTCTTTTCACTACATCACCTTTGTTTGGCACCCAGAAATATTGGGTACCAGCAGTGGCTGCTCCTGCAACACTGGCCCTTGGGGTTTTGCTTTCTCATTTCAAATTCACTAAGGAACTATGAGAGTTGGAATCATGGTTCATTGTTAACTTGTCATGGAATGTTACACAACCCAGAGGCCACACAGAGGATTGAAAATACCATGGCGGGTAGCTGGGGAAGGTGAGGGATCCAAGAATGGACTTTTGGAAATCTTTCATTGCCAAAAGGATTAGTGTTGAAAACAAAAATACCCGGAAAGTTGAGACTAATCATAAACAAACAAACAAACAAACATAAAATCCTGGAAATCAAAAAGGGATTTGAGTAGAAAGAATGTAGCCTATTGAAAATGATGGCCATATCACAAAAATGAGAGTTCGGGCCTGTGAGCCATCGTGTACTTGCATGGTTTCCAAATCCTTTTTAAACAGCAGAATTTCTTTAATTCCAAGTAAAATCTTACCAATGGTGGTATTTATTTTACAAGAAGAATTTAAAGGCTTAATGGTGATGAATTCCATCATTAGAAATAATTAAACACTTTGAACACAAGTATTTGAAATACTGAATTTGGGGAAACATTTGCCCTCTATATCCTATTTCTCAATTTTGTATGGCATGTGGTGTATACCATATTTGACTGGGTGCGTTCTTTTTGCTCTTTGAAAATTCAAACCACATGTTTGTTCAACCCCTGATTTAATCAAATAATACAACTGAAAAAGCTAGGAATAATGGAAGTCCATTTACCTTCCACTAACACAAAGGCTGGTTCTGAATCTCAGCCTAGATATTTTGTCCAGCAACCTTTATCTTGTCTTGCTGTTCCGTGAAGAAGGTACCCTGACTCCTCAGAATGAAACCATTTATTCATTCTCCTGTTTCTTCCTTCTCTCCCTCTCTCGGGCCATCCAAAAGTAACTTTATGTGCATTTATGTCACAATCGATTTTTCCATTATAGGAGCAGCAGAAAAGAGTTCTAAGCATGGTGCTGAAGACAAGACTCAGACCATTATTACAGCTATGAAAGAAAGAATGAAGATTAGGGAGAAAAACAGGCCAGAGGTGTTTGAAGTAATTCAGGAAATGTTTCAGATTTCTAAAGAAGATTTTGTGCAGTACACAAAAGCGGCCAAGCAGAGTGTACTAGATGGGACATCTAAGTGGTCAGCTAAAATTACCATTACAGGTAAAAATAGTCTTCTTTGAAATTTTTACTCCACATTGAGATTTTTATGTTTTAGAAATCACTGCTAATGATAATTATAGGTAAAATAAGTAGAATTTTTCAGTCTTGTCAATATTGATAAGAAGTATAGTCGGTATTTGGAATTTCTAAAGTATGTTCTAGATAATTGAAGTAATTGCAGTCTGTTGTTCTAATCAAAAGGTCTTCTAGAAGAAGAAGTTTCTATTTTACAATATGCTCAGCAATATCCTGCAATTTACAAGAGATTAGCTTTGTAGCTGCCTGCCACTGATAAATTACAAGGGTAGCTAAAAATCTCTTTAGCCAGTTTTTCTTAATGAGAAAACACACATCATTTCACTTAATCCTTCATCAGTACCCCTCAAACATTTGATCCTTGAGTAAAGGCAATTTGAGCTTAGTGATGTCTGGTAATATGAACTTCCAAAGTTGCCTATAACTAGGTAAACATTAACCAAGCCTCTTAACTTACTCATATGGTACTTACAAGATAAAATAAAGATGCCTTTTTTTTTTTTTTAAACTAGGTTGAGTTATTCAGTAGTGACAGCAAACTCACAATTAGAAAGGCGTTTTAAATCACAGACCTTTGAATTATGTTGGATAACTTTGGGCATATTGTATGTGCATCTTTACTTCTCTCTCTATACATAGTAATGTGTATATAATTATATAGCTGGTATAAATAGGACAGTATATGTGTATAGCTGTTACTCATTACAGGCAAAAGCAAACATTTATTCAAAGAAGGTTTTAATACTCAGTGTTTTCATTCTTTCATTAAATATTTTTAAAGTCCTAATGTTGATGACAATAAAAGTGATGGAAATGTATCCACAAACCCGGGGTGCAAAGTGTTAGAAGAGCTGCCCTTCGTTACCATTTTTGTTTGTTTGAGGAAATCTTTATACTAAAATGTTATTTTGGCTTATTTCAGTGGTTTCGGCACAAGGCTTACAGGCAAAAGACAAAACAGGGTCGAGTGACCCATATGTTACTGTTCAAGTGGGAAAGAACAAAAGAAGAACTAAAACCATTTTTGGAAATTTGAATCCAGTATGGGATGAGAAGTTTTATTTGTAAGTATACTATGTGAAACTATTACAAGTATTGACATATTTGGGAATAAATTTAATATAGGCATGCAAAATATAAAAGCAATAATTATCTCATATTTAATACTATCTAAGCAGAAATTATCAAAAGTGAAATTAATATTATGAAGTCACTTAATACTCACATTTATTATTCTTTATGTTTGGAAGAAAGTGAATAAAAAGAATTTTTCAAACAAAAGGTGACATGGTTGGCATGACTGTATAGGAGGAAAAAAGATTAAGATATGATCTGCAACTTGGGTTGAACTAACATAACTTCGAATTTACTGGCTTGATTCAGCAATATCCTGACATCCAATGATTTAGGACTACGGGCAGGAAAAAGATTTTGGGCATCACCTGACCCATCACACCTACACCATGATGAAATGGTTGATGGTAATTTTTACAGCCTCTCATTTTCTAAGAGGTCATTTATTTTTAAAGCCTCTTATATTTGTACCAAAAGGTAAGAAATTATTTTTCTGGCATAGGTTCTTTTCTTTCTAAAGACAAAAGATGACTTTCCAATTGGCATTTTATAGAAATGAAAATTCCAAACCCTGAGTCCTTTCTTTTTCTTCCCTCCTTTCTATGCTGATGGTGTAAACAAGGCTCTTATTAACATACCAAGTGAGCAAACCCAAAACATACAGCTAGTTTGGAGATGTAGGCAATGAATAAGAAATAGAGAGCTTTTGTTTGTATGGGCTGATGAAGAGTGTGTTCAGAAATAGGTTTGGAAAATCAGTTGGGACTAAATAATGGGATGCCATAGAATGAGTTTGGATAGTTCCTCCCTTTTCACTGATGGAAGAAACTATTTTAGCCTCCATTTGTTTGTTAACTGAAGACAAGAAATCCATTGGTAGTCATAAATCCAACTCACTAAACCAGTTGAATAAGTGAATCAAGAAGGATAAGGCCAACAAAAAAGGACAGGACTATAGCAAACTCAGAGCAAGCGACCTGGAAAAATATAGCTTCAATGGCCATGTATTTATGCAGATGTAATGAAGCTAGAGCCCACAGATTCTCAGGAGAAGCTGTAAGTTTGAAAATTTAAAATCAGATTTATCGAAGTAAAGTTGGCAAAATGTAAGTCTGCACATTAAAAGTGTACTGTCCGTTAAGTTTTGACCTGCAGATACCTCCATGAAGCCATCACCACAGACAATATAGTGAACATATCCCTCGGCCCATATTCATGTCCCAGGAAAACCGCCCATCTTAACTCCCTCCAAGGCAAGGCAATCACTGATCTCCTTTATGAGGCTGTAGAATGCTTTGCATTTTGCATTTTGTGACTTTTATATAGAGCATGCATTATGTGTTCTTCTTTTGTAGGGTTTGATTGACTCAGTGTAATTATTTTGAAATCCATCAATGTTGGATTCAGCAAGAGATCATTTCCTTTTCTTGCTGTGTATCATTTCATTATAATAAAATATCAAAGTCTATTTATACATTCACCTTTTGAGAGACATTTGGTTTGTTTCTAGTTTTTAGCTATTAAAAATAAAGCTGTTTGAAAAAAATAAAGCTGTTTGGAAACTTGTAAACTATGTCTATACAAATATTTATATGCATTTCTCTTGAATAAATACCTAGAGTTGAATAGATGACATCTGTTATGAATAGATATAATTTTTAAGATAATTTTTCCAAGTGGTTGTACCATTTTAAATTTCCATCACCAATGTGTGGGAGCTCCAGGTCATTACACCCTTCTAACACTTTGTAAGGTCAGTCTTTTAGATTTTTGCAATCCTTCTATATGTATAGTGTAGTGGTATCTTATAGTGGTTGTATTTTGCATTTCTCTGATGGCAAGTGGTTTCAAGTGCCTTTCATGTGCTGTCCATGTATCTTTTTTAGTTAAGTTTTTAGTTTGCTCATTTTTATTGTTTTTCTATTTTGTATTCGTGCAAGTTTTTTTTTATAGTTTTATATTGTACATTTAGGTCCATGATACATTTTTGAGGTAATTTTTTAATGTGGTAGAAGTTATAGACCTAAGTTCATTATTTTGCATATGGATATCCAGTGGTTCCTGCACCGTTTTTTTTTTTTTTTTTTTAAGATTTTTTTGATAAAGGTCACAAGTAGGCAGAGAGACAGACAGAAAGGGGGGGGCAGGTTGCCCACTGAGCAGAGAGCCTGATGTGGGGCTCAATCCCAGGACCTTGAGAGCATGACCTGAGCGGAAGGCAGAGGCTTTAACCCTCTGAGCCACCCAGGCACCCCTCCTGCACCATTTTTTGAAAGCACCATCATTTTTTTACTAAATTGCTTTTGCACCTTTAATAAAATTCATCTACCCCTGTATGTGTTGATCTATTTCTAGATTGTTCTGTTCTATTTACCTGTTTATCCATCTGTACACCAGTACCACACAACCTAGATTACTGCAGTTTTACCTTAAAATCAGTGTTAGTCCTCCAACTTTTTTTTTTTTTCAGTTATCTATCTTAGAGCCTTTGAATTATTTCCAAATGACTTTTAGAATCTGCTATCCTTCTTCACACAAAAAGAAACCTGATACAATTTTGATTGCCTTATTGCTCTGGCTAAGATTTCCAATATGATACCAAGGAGAAGTGACACAAGTGCATCTCCTGGCCTTGTTCTCAGTCTCAGACAGAACACATTGTTTTCTTGATTAATGATGAACTTAGCTGTAGGCTCTTTGTAGATGCTCTTTATGCAGTTGAGGCAGTCATCTTCTGTTTCTGGTATGTGGAGAGTTTTGATCAGAAACAGATGTTGTAGTTTGTCTAATGCTTTTACTGCATTTTTGGGATGCTCACAGGATTCTGAATGCCATTTAAAAAAAAACTTGGAAGATATTTTTCCATCATCTTCGTGTTTACATGCTTTTCTTGTTCTTGGTGAGAAAGCAAGCCATTGTTGCCCTCATCTTTGCTCCTCTGTGCATGTCTATTTCCTCCTGATTGCTATTAAAAGACCACATTTTCTTTACTCGGTTGCACCATATGATAATGTTGTACTATGGCGTTGTTTTCTTTATATTTCTGGTGCTTGGGGTTTATTGAATCAATTGGGACTGTGAGTCTGCAGTTTTCTTCAAATTTGGAAACATTTTGGCTATTTCTGTAAACATTTTTTCTGCCTCTACCTTTTGGAGATTCCCCTTATAAAATATATTAGGCCTTTTGAAGTTGTCCCACAACCGCTGATGGAAAGTTTATTTATCTTTTCTCTTTCTCTCTCTCTTTCCTTTTCTTCTGTGTTTCACTTTGGATCATTTTTATTGCTATGTGTTTACATTTGCTTGCCTTTTCTTCAGTCATGTCTAATCTATTATTAATCCAAGCCACTGTATTTTTCTTTTTCTTTTTTTTTTAATTTTTATTTATTTTTTAAATTTCTTTTCAGTGTTCCAGAATTCATCGTTTATGTACCACACCCAGCGTTCCGTGCAATACGTGCCCTCCATAATACCCACCACCAGGCTCACCCAACCCCTCCCTCCCCGCCCCTCCAAAACCGTCAGATTGTTTTTCAGAGTCCATAGTCTCTCATAGTTCGTCTCTCCCTCCAATTTCCCCCAACTCCCTTCTCTTCTCCATTTCCCCATGTCCTCCGTGTTATTTCTTATGCCCCACAAATAAGTGAAACCATATGGTAATTGACTCTCCCTGCTTGACTTATTTCACTCAGCATAATCTCTTCCAATCCCATCCATCTTGATACAAATTTGGCTATTCCTCCTTTCTGATGGAGGCTTAATACTGCATTATGTATATGGAGCACTCTTCTTTATCCATTCGTCTGTTGAAGAGCATCTTGGCTCTTTCCACAGTTTGGCGACTATGGCCATTGCTGCTATGAACATTGGGGTACAGATGGCCCTTCTTTTCACTACATCTGTATCTTTGGGGTAAATACCCAGTGCCACTGTATTTTTCATCTCAGATATTTCAGTTTCTATCTCAGGAAGTTCAAGTTGGGTCTTTATATCTTCCATGTCTCTACTTAACTTTTTTTAGGTAAGACTTTATTTTCTTAGAGAAGTTTTAAGTTCACAGAGAAATTGAGGGGAGGATACAGTGATTTCCCATGTACCTTCTACCCCCACATATCCATTGCCTTCCCTTATTACTAACACTCCCCCATCCACCAAAGTGGTATATTTTTCTTTTACAATTGACAAACCTATGTTGACACATCATTATCACCCAAAGACCATATTTACATTATGGTTCACTGCTGGTGGTTTATATTTTATGGGTTTGGACAATTATATCATGATGTGTGTCCATCATATGGTATCATACAGAGTACTTTGCCTTAAAAATCCCATGTTCTACCTTTCATCCCCACCTCTCTGAATCCCTGACAACCACTGATCTTTTTACTCTCTGCATAGTTTTGTTTTTTGAAGAAGGTCCTGGGTTGGAATCATACAGTGTATGACCTTTACATGTTGGCTTTTTTAACTTAGTAATATGCAGTTAAGTTTACACTTTGTCTTTTATGTGGCTGGATAGTTCATTTCTTTTTCGCACGGAATAATAATCCATTGCCCAGATGTGTCACAGTTTGTTTATCCATTGACCTACCTAACAAAGAACATCTTGGTTGTTTCCAAGTTTTGGCAATTACGAATAAAGCTGTTATAAACATCCATATGCAAGTTTTTGTGTGAACATAAGTTATCAGTTTCTTTGGGTCAATGCCAAGAAATGTAATTGCTGAATTGTATGGTAAGAGTATTTTTCATTTTGTAGGAAACTGTCAAACTGTCTTTTAAAGTGACTGTACCAGTTGGCATTCCCACCAGCAATTAATGAAACTTCCTGTCGCTCTGAATCCTCCATAGCATTTGGTGTCGTCTGTGTTCAAGAATTTGGCCATTCCAGAAGGTGGAGAGTGGGATACTGTTGTTTTAATTGGCATTTCCCTGATGACATCTAAGTAGCATCTCTTCAAATGCTTACTCGCCCTCTGTATGTCTTCTTTGGCGAGGTTTTTAAGAAGGATATTTTTTAAGGTTTTTTTTTTTTTTTATGTTGAATTTTAAGTCTTTTAACTGTTTTGGATACTAGTCCTTGATCACCTGTGCCTTTTGAAAATACTCTCTCCCCATCCGTGACTTGTCTTATTCCCTTGACACTGTCTTTCTCTACTTCACTCTTTGAATGCATGCAAAACGTATCAGTCTTTTGATGTCCTTGACTGCCAATTCCAAATCTCTGTCAGTTTTGACTGATCAGTGTTTTTCTTTGTTTTGTGTCATATTTTTCTGCTACTTCAGATGCCTGGTAATTTTGTACTGGGTGCCAGACACTGTAAATATTATCTCGCTGGTTGATGGATATTATTGGCATCCTATAAATCCTACTGAACTTTACTTTGAGACATAGTTAAGTCACATAGAAACAGTTTGGTTTTTTGGATGTTGCTTTTAGAATCTGTTAAGTGGAAATGAAATAGTGCTCAGCGTTGGGCTAATTATTCCTCAATACTGAAGCTAGACCCTTCCATGTACTCTGCCTGCTGACTCATGAAATGATCAATTTTTCAAGGCTCCCAGGTAGAAACAAGCACTATTCTGCTCTGGGTGAGTGCAGTGCACTGTTTGAGCTCATCCCTTTGATGTCTTTTTTTTTTTTTTTTTTTTTTAAGATTTTATTTATTTATTTATTTGAGAGAGAGAGAATATGTGAGAGAGAGAGCACGACATGTGGGAGGGTTAGAGGGAGAAGCAGACTCCCCACTGGGCAGGGAGCCTGATGCAGGACTTGATCCCAGGAGCCCGGGATCATGACCTGAGTTGAAGACAGCTGCTTAACCAACTGAGTCACTCAGGCACCCCCTTTGATGCATGTTAACCAGGTCTTGGGTAGTTTCAGTGTGTGCAGTTACCTTGACTCACTGGATTGCTCAAGGGGAACCCTCTGCAGATTGTCAAAGTTTTCCTTCTGTTCAGTTCTCTTCTTTTTCACATCATGCCTATGGCCTTTAGCTGCCTTGATGTTCCCAGATTGTTGGCTCAGAGAGTCTAGTAGACTCCACTTGAGTTCCTTCTCCTTGAACAGTGACTGGAAAACCATTTCCACGCAGTCAGCTGAAGTCATCATAAGACTCACCTTGTTTGTTTTTTGTTTCCTTGGGACCACTGTTCTTCTTTGACAGATCTCCAATATACTGAAAACCATAGACTTTGTTCACTTTTTGATTTTTCACATGGGAGGGTATTTCCAATCTGTTATTCCCTCTTGACTACAGTTAGTCAGAAAATCTCAAGTTCATTGATAAGCAAAGTGAAATAGTATGAGAACCAACACAAGGCATGTCAAACAACATCTGAATTCTAGAGATATTTGATCCATAGGTTGTCAGTTACCTGTGTGAAATAAAGCATTCATCCAAAGGAACACAGTAGTGGAAATACTTATTCTAATATTTTAATCCTGCAGAGGGTTCCCTTGAGAAATCAGCTGAATAATGATAAGTACAGGCATGTGGGGAAACTACCCAAGAATAAGGTAAACATCACCAAAAGACTTGGTATGACAGTGTCCAGTGCCCATCGAGGTCAGGAATAGTGTTTGTTCCCACCAAACAAAGTAGAAGGCCTCATAACTGATGGGACAAGTACACAGAAGAGTATACTGGAATGGATGCTTAAGATATGAATTATCTGTATTTTGGGGCAGTTTTCCTATAATTTACTGTATGCCTTATTTTTGAAAGGAAGCATTATCTACAATGGCTATAACAATATGTCTATTTTTAAAGCAACACTGTTTTCAAGGAAGAAGAAATTCAAATTCAAACCCATTCCACCCTGCTTTCATGTATAAGAATATAATTTGCATAATTTTTTCACAATATTTTTTTAGTTTACTGACAAAATATATGTGAGTGTTAAGTTACGCTCACACATATTTTCTATTTGTCCCCTCTAGAATACCAAAAACAAATGCCTAAATTTTCAACAGTAGCTCTTTTTGTTGCCAGTTTCTAGAACTCTACAATTCCATTCTTAATACTGAGGTTCTACATCACTGCATCCAAAAATACTGTTTTGGATTTGCCTGTGCATACTTCCATTTTACCATGAAATGGCATGAGAATTGCAAATTTATCTTCTTTTGTAAGGTTTTTTGTTGTTGTTGCCATTTTGGGAGGTAGCAGGTGAAAATGAGTTCATAGTGAATTATGTGCAGATTTTGAAAAATGCATACATGTCATAGATGAGCTCATCCATGCCTCCCACCATCTTGACAGTTCTGCCCTGTGAGCTGGAGTGTAAAATGGTATCCTGGCATTCTGAAAATAAGATATCTTATTAATAGTATGACTCTTGTTTGCATTTGGGGGAATTAAATTCTGAGGTTTAGTTTTTCCAATATGAAAAATTGAGATTATTATATTGAGATAATGTATATAGGTATATATTAGATATCTATACATATAATGTATATATCACAGGATTGTTATATTGAGATAATATATAGAGAGTTCATGGCAGTTGGTAAGCATTAAAATGACAGTATTATCAATAATTATTATTATTAGGATTTGTAACGTTATGACATTCTTTGTGGTAAGATTCAGGACTTCACAGCAAAGATAGCAGTAGTGTTTGCATTAAAAAAAAAAAAAGTTCTAATCTGAATAGTGAGGCCAAGAAAAGACTAATGAACAAGGTGCTGTAAAAGGAAAGTATTGCCGGAGTAAGAATTACAGAACTGAAATTGGCACAGGATCTGAGAGACCATTTTATTCAGCTCCCTCATTTTGCTGGTAGGACACTTGAATCTCACAGGCAGGTTATAGCAGAGCCAACACTGCAAAGCAGTTCTCTGTTCTGAAGCCACCAAGAAGATGCAAGTAAAAATAAAGAAGGATGTTTTTTCCAACACCTAAACTATTGTCTTAGGAAAAGTGCTTTGACCTGGGGCGGGGGGGGGGGGGGGAAAAAAAAAATCCAACCCAGACAGTTCCAAAGCTGGTAAAATGAAAATGCAAATGAAGAAATTTTTTAAAAGTTTTTTGAAAGCTTAATAATTCCCCCATTAATGGCAATTTGATACCTTCCAGAGATTAATGCTAAGTCATTTCACTTTTAATTTTACCTCTCTTACCATGAGTTGAAAAAAGAAGTTTGATATTCTCATCTTAAAAAGTCCAACTAGAAAGTGTTGGCCCAGAACAGAGGCTATTTGCTCTCTGGCAGAAATATGGGTTAAGAGGGGTTGTAAACACACATAATTTTTAAAGCATCATATGGGTATGTATTAAGGTATATGAAAGTGCTTTGAAATGACATATAAGGTGCTGGTTATCTTTGTTCTTTGATCCTAGTAAGTTGTATATTTGATCATTCCATAATTATTTATGACATTTGATTTTTTTTGCCTATACTATAGTTAATGAAATGTTTTATGCTTGTCATAAATCATTGCCTTAGGAGGAAAAGGAGTAAGTTTCTTCCAGTGGGTTTTAGAGAGAAAATGGCAGTATGGTCTATTTGAATAAGAAAGTTTGGAATTGGGACGCCTGGGTGGCTCAGTTGGTTAAGCAGCTGCCTTCAGCTCAGGTCATGATCCCAGCGTCCTGGGATCAAGTCCCACATCGGGCTCCTTGCTCGGCAGGGAGCCTGCTTCTCCCTCTGCCTCTGCCTGCCTCTCTGCCTGTGCTTGCTCTCTCTCTCTCTCTCTCTAACAAATAAATAAAATAAAATCTTAAAAAAAAAAAAAAGTTTGGAATTACAAGGCTTGAATTTATGTCACATAGATACTGTTCTTTCCAGAGGACTCTATAGTTGATAGTTGGTGCTTTTTTTTTTGCTAACTTATGAAATAAAACTTAATGCTGATTCCTTCTTTGAGGGAAGCTGGCAGGCATGCATTATTTTTTTATATCTATTTCCTTTTTTTTAGTTTTTACTTAAATTCCAGTTAGTGTACAGTATAATATTAGTTTCAGGTGTACAGTATAGTGACTCAACACTTCCATAAAACACCTAGTGCTCATCACAAGTGTCCTCCTTAATCCCCATCTCCTATTTCACCCATCCCTCCACCCACCTCCCCTCTGGTAACCATCAGTGTGTTCCCTATAGTTAAAAGTCTGTTTCTTAAATTGTCTCTCTCTCTCTCTTTTCATTTGTTCATTTGTTTCTTAAATTCTACCTATGAGTGGAATTATATGGTATTCGTCTTTTTCTAGACTGACTTATTTCACTTAGCATATTACTTTTGAGCTCTATCCATGTCATTGCAAATGGCAAGATTTCATTCTTTTTTATGGCTGAATAATAATCATGTGTGTGTGTACACATCTTTATCCGTTCAGCAATTGGTGAACACTTGGGCTATTTCCATAATTTGGAGATTGTAGACAATGCTTCTGTAAACATCAGGGTACATGTACCCCTTTGAATTAGTATTTTTGTAGTCTTTTGGTAAATACGAAGTAGTACAGTTGCTGGGTTGTAAGATAGCTCTATTTTTAACTTCTTGAGGAAACTCCATTCTATTTTCCAGAGTGGCCGCACCAATTTGCATTCCCAACAGTGCAAGACGGTTACCTTTGTTAGTTATATTTTTAATTTGTATTAAAGAATTATTTAATTTTTAAAAAATTTTTAAAATATTTTATTTATTTATTTATTTGACAAACAGAGATCACAAGTAGGCAGAGAGGCAGGCAGAGAGAGAGAGAGGAAGGGAAGCAGGCTCCCCACCGAGCAGAGAGCCCGATTTGGGGCTTGATCCCAGGACCCTGAGATAATGACCCGAGCCAAAGGCAGAGGCTTTAACCCACTGAGCCACCCAGTGCCCCTAGAATTATTTTAATAAGAAAGTCTAGTCAACACAATGCCTGTGGTAGGAATAGGCACAGCAGTGGTGTTTAAACACCTTACCTAACTGGCTGGACAATCACCTCCACTTGTTTAGTGGGTATCAATTAAATTATACCCACATTTCCTAAGTGCCCATTTCATGCAAATCACTGTACTTACAAGGTCCATAGAAATACTGACTTTAAAAGTGACTTCACGTTACTACCAAAGAGCTGTTGACCTACTAGTTTATAGACTTGAGTTCCAAAAATTTTCTGGATTAACATGCTCCTTGACCTCAAGAAAACCCTTTAGTCCCTGTGAATCTGTCTCACAGTGGGAAGTGGGGAAAAAATAAAATAAAATTACTTCCCACCTTGACACAATAAGATTTTTGACAAGAGGCAATGAACATGCAAACTCTTAAGATGTGAGCCTCAGAAACTCATAAAGCTGTTGTTTATAGAAGCATAATTGCCTTGGCCATTTACAAGAATGCCAGCCATGTTTAGTTCACAATCAACCAAATGTGTGGCACACAGAGTGCCTCAGGCCCATGGCTCTCCACGGTGCCCTGTGCCACTCAGCTGAGGATCAAGCAGGAATTAAGCATAAACTAAGCTCTATAGGAGATAGCTTATTTAAATACTGCAATTAAATACAAATAGCTCCACAGCATGGCAGATTAATATTTTAAAATGACAGCCTGAATGTAATCAGTGATTTGATTTATTGCCTAGATTACTAGCACAGGCCTTTTCTGGGCTACATGGGAAGGGAGTATTTCCTCGGTTGTTTGAGCTAGCTTACAACGATGTTATTAGCATCAGGAAATCATTTGTCAGGAAGATTGTTCCACAATTGTCTATAGTAAGGAGTTTAGTCACACTTTATGTGATTGGAAATTTGTTTACTAATCATTGTCTACATTGTGAATATGCCTGGCAATGGGCAGACATAATAACCAGTACTGCCTTTCACTTAGTAAATGAGATTGAGCCATTACCCGTCCACACACAGTGAGCCAGTAGAATACATTTACTTTATCACTGCTTCACTCCAGAAACAAAGGGATTTTTAATAAGGAGAGGAAAGGTATGTGGAAAGAGATCTGCGCTGAATTCACTAAACTTAGAGTCCTCAAAAAGAACTGATTGCCAGTCAACAAACCATAAGCTTTCAGATCAGGATGGATCCTTGGAGATGGCATTGTGATGTTCCACTGACCAAGATACAGGCCTTGTAGTTTGTTTCAAATGGAGGATTAAATAGAATTCAAACACAATCCCCTTCAGGGGATTGGGGGAGCAGTTGGATTACAAACAGCAAACCCTTGGGGCAATGAGGACTATTCTGTAAGGATGCTTCTTGGTGGGAAGAAAAAGAACCCCCTCACACTTAAACTGGACCATGGAAAAAGGGTTTTTACTCGGAAACAGAATGCCCTTGCGGGAAACCAGGAAAAAGCAAGTAAGAACTGCAAAATGGCGGAAATTGTTATGCCCTTTGATTCCTCTCTCTTTTTCTCTGACAGTTTGTTCATCTGTATCTGTTTTTCCCTATCTCTACTTCCTTTTTTTATTTTTTTTTTAGGATTTTTATTTATTTATTTGACACAGAGAGAGATCACAAGTAGGCAGAGAGGCAGGCAGAGAGAGAGAGAGAGGGAAGCAGGCTCCCTGCTAAGCAGAGAGCCTGATGTGGGATTTGATCCCAGGACCCCGAGATTATGACCTGAGCCGAAGGCAGAGGCTTTAACCCACTGAGCCACCCCTCTATCTCTACTTCTTATTTCTCCTCTCCCTCTCTTTCTCCTATCACTTCGTCCCTCCTGCCCTCGCCCCGCTCTTCTTCCATCTGTCTTCTGGCTTGATTGCTGGTCACTACTCAGTAGCTGTTCATATCATCAGCGTCCGTGTGGTCCATAATAGCCTCGGTCCTGTGACCATATGTCTTTCAACTCTAGCATTCACAGATTTCTGCCAGGAAGCTTCTTTGCATTTGAACCAATTAATCCATGTTTATGAAATACCAGGCTGTGGTAAGAGCACCTTATATCCATCAGTTGTGCTTTGTGTGAGGAGCAGAGAGGAGGGAAATCCTGGTGGTCTGTTGGTAACTGATTTGGCCCTGCAGGTCAAGGCAATTACCCCTGAGTGGAATATATCTAGTCAAGGCACTATAATGATCTGAATCTGTCAATGGTTTTCAAGACCCAAATATAACAATTCTAATCAACCTCTGTTGAGTTCATCCTCTCACCTCTTGGGTATACCCATGTATGGACCAACCATTTTGAAGGCAGGAAAAGGAGAGCAACATGCCGAACTGAAAGTTGGCAGATCTCCATTGACCCAGAAAAATAAAGTGTAAAATCTAATTTTCTGGGGATCCCCCCCCCAGTACCAGCTCTGACAATCTTTAGAGAAATAATTCATTCATGAGGCACTCTTCTAGGTGCTACAGACACTGAGGTAGATATGAAAGATGATTGTTTCCCTTTACAGAGTTTGTTTGTTTGTTTGTCTCTTAATTGGGGTGCAGATGGTGCTGAGGCTTCTATCATCAGCTGGGGAGGAAGAGCCAATCCCCAGATGTTAGGGGAAATGGGCAATTCTGCCTGGTGCTGCCTTCTTGGCTGGGCTTGACAATAGGATAGTTAGTTATTTCTAAATAAAGGTGGTTTTTTTTTTTTTTAATTTATTTATTTGAAAGAGAGAGCACAAGCAGGGGGAGCAGCAGGCAGAAGGAGAAACAGGCTGTCTGTTGAGCAAGGAGCCCAACACGGGACTCAAACCCAGGACCCTACCCTGGGATCATGACCACAGCTGAAAGCTTAACCCAGTGAGCCACCCAGGCATCCCACAAATAAAGGGTGTTTAAAGCGTGTTAATATTTGACAGCTGAGCAAAAGAAATTCTAGCTAGGCAAGTGCCTTCTTGAAGAAATATAAATGTCTAGGAAGGAAAGTCTAAAACCCAAATCATTGCAAATCTCATAGGCACTGAAATTTGTGTAGCTATTTACAGTAACTCAATTCCTGTCACAGGTATAATACTCCATAGTGCTTTATAAAGCATTGTTGTTGTCATTTACAGATGAGAAAGCTAAAGCTCAAGGAGGTCGATAGAATGTTTCTGAAGAATTCTTCCAACAAGTGAAGTAAAAAAAGCAGGACTCATTTTCTTCTTTTACCACAGTAAAGTCATTTCCACACTATTTCATGTACCCACTAGTGCCATGTGTTCAAACCAGCCACCCAAAGAGAACCAAGGAGAAGTCAGTACAAAATCCCACATGAGTAATAGGTTAAATGGAGAGATACGGAAGCTATTGGGAAAAAAAACCCAAAAAAACAAAACAAAAAAAAACAAAAAAAAAAAAACAGAAATAGCCAAAACTGAACTTCTAGAAGTGAAACATACTAAATATGTAAAATGAAAAGCACATTTATTAGGAATGACAGCAGATTAGATATCGCAGAAGAAAGATTAATAAAGACATAATAATAGAAAAATATGGAACACAGACAATTTTTTTTTTTTTTAAAGAGCAATGAGACCACTTCAAGCACCCAAAACCAAGTAATTGAAGTCTTCTAAAGGACAAAAAGGAAGAATGGGTACAGAAAAATATAAGATATTTGAGTAGATGATAGCCAATTTTTTTCAAGTTTGATCAAAATTGGCAACACGCAGACTCAAGAAGCTTAACCTCAAGCATGAGGAAATGGAAAAAAAAAATTACACCAAGGTAATTATCATCATATTGTTCAAAACCAAGGAAGAAAAGAAAATCTTGAAAGCTTCCATAGAAAAAAGACACACTAATACAGAGTAAAAAAAATAAAGATGACAGCCAGCTTTTCATAAGAAATGATACTAGCAATAATAAAGTAGGACAACACCTTTAAATTATTGAAACAAAAACTGTCAAACTCGAATTCTATACTCAGGGAAAATGCTTTTCAAAATTAAAGGCTACAAATTAATATTGTCACAAAATAATTTTTAGGCCAAAATAAAGGCTGTTTTGGGCATTAGCTAAAAGAATTCCTTTCTTTCCAATCTGTACTATAAGAAATGCTGACGAAAATCCTTTATACACAGGAAAAGTGATACCAGATGAAAAATGTAGATTTATATAAATGCATAAAAAGAAATGAAGAACATTGGCAATACTAACTTCATTGACAAATATAATGAACTATTAGGTTATTTTGATTTATTTGAAAGATTACTCAATATTTAAATGCAATAACAACTAGTCCTTGCTTATGTAATAATTAAAACATAATGATTGCAGAAAGGTCACGGAAGCATGCTATTGTAAGATTCTTATACTGTACATAAAAGGATATCCTATTGTTTATAGATTATGGTAATTTAAAGATGTTTACTATAAAAGATGTGTACTATAAACTCTGACCACTAAAAAGAGAACAAAAATATTATACAATACTTCACCAAAATAGATCAATTTTAATTATTAAAAAGTAATAAATCCAAAACAGAAAAAAGTAAAAAGGGAAAGGAGGCTTAAAAAACGGTGAAATTAAAAATATAGTAAAGATGATAGACAGAAACCTCAATATGTCAGTGATCACATTTAATGTAAAAATCTAAACACCAGGTTTAAAAGGCAGATGTTATCATATTGGACAAAAAAACCCCCCAAAGACCAATAATATCCAGCCTGTGAGAAATACATTTTAAATATAAGAAGACACAAATAGGTTTATTGCTTGTAGGTCTGCTGCTTAGAACACTTCACCCAGAAACAACAGAGTACACATTAATTTGAAATTCACAGAACATTTACATGGATAGCTAAGTAACATATGAAAATATGTTCAATATTACTAATCATTCAGGAAGGCAAAACTACAATGAAACACCATTCCATAATTAGAAGGGTGAGTTCTTTGCCTCTTTTTTTGTTCTCTGCATTTATTTCTTGGACCAGTCAATTATTACAATTACATCTGATTTACTTTGAGTTGTATCTCATTTTATTATTTTAGTAATAGCTTTAGGGCATATAGCATATATCTTTAAGTTATCACAATGAATTTAGCAGTGCTATTGTACTTCACACACAGTATAAAAACTTTATAATAGTATACTTCCAGTTGTCTCCCTTAGACCTTTATGCTTCTGTTGCTAGCTTTTGGCAAGGACTCTATGGCAGGTGAGAATATAAGATGGTATAACCACTTGAGTAAACCATTGGTTTCTTAAAAAGAAAGCATGTACTTATATGAAGATCTATATACAAATATTTATAGCAGATTGCTTTGTAATAGATAAAGACTAAAAACCCAAATGCTGGACATTTGATAGGCAAATTGTGACATATGCAGAATACTAAAAGCAAATGGTATATACAATATGAATAGATCTCAAGCTAATTAAGTGAAGGAATTAAAGTGTACAGTTTGATTCCATTTATATAAAATTATAGAAAAACTAATAGGGAACTAAAATGTAGGACATCTGATCAGCAGTTGCCTTGGGAGTAAGAAAGGGAAAGGATAAGAGAAAGTGATTACAAGAAGTCCAAGAAAACGTCTAGAGGTGATGGATATGTTAATTATATAGGCTGTGGTGGTGGTTACATGGATGAATATGTGTGCTCAGACCTTGTAAATTGCACATTTTAAACATATACAGATAATTGTATGCTGGTTATACCTCAATTATCTAAGTAAAAAGTCACTGATGGATTAATCTCATCACTCTATTAACAGTACTACATTAATGATGCATTTACACTCTACAAATTCATGATACAGAACTGATGACTCTACAAATTCATGATACAAACTCCTCTAGGAGGAGGAGGAGTTTGGTGGTGGTAATGAGGGCCACAACAGGGGTGATGTCCGTGACCTCTGTCACTACCACCGTCGCGATCTGGCAGGTTATCGTTCAAGTGTTCTACACATCTAACAGCATTTAAGTTCTAGAAGAAATCCAGTGTCATATGCATTTGTATCTTTACATTTACGGCTGAAAAAAAGGAGTCTCAGACTTTCCTGAAGTTTCAGATTGTACAGTCAAACCCCAGGCTCTGCCTCCTTCTCTAAGTAATTGACTTTCTCACTAGAGGTTTCTGGAGGGGCCAATTAGTACATAATACCATTGGAAATGTTTCAGAGCTTATTGATTGCTATATAGTAAGTCATTACTCAAAAGAATGTGACATCTTAGGCACATCTACTTCCACTGATGTTTTCTCCCCCAGTAGTTATACAACACTTTAGATCACTTTTGTTTTGGTCCATAATGATTTTCATGTCTTTTATGTACATTAGTGTTGTCTTCCCACCTAAGTTTTGAGCTTTTTGAGGGAGAGACCCTCCTAAAATAATGCCAGGTACAAAATAAACCTAAAAATATACAGAATTATTTTCAAATGATAATTTCTAAGGTTAATTGCTTACCTATGAAAGTGTCTTTATAACCTTTTTTCATTTCCACTTTTGCTTAACACTGATCTCTCCCTTCTTACTATTCCTTCAGTGCCTTTTTTTCCCCCAAAGAAATTCCAAAGATCTTTCTTCTCTGTGTATGCTACTTGAGCATCATTTGGTGAACTCGAACATTTACTTCTTTATTAGCATCTGCGGTATCTGTTTTCCTGCCTGATGAAAATTCTACAAATGACTTTAATATTCATGATAGGCTTGTTTTTTTGTTTTTTTTCTTTCGGTTATGTCTCTACCTGACAAACTTTGCTGCTTTTGATTAGAGTCGGACTTGAAGGAATGAAAAGGACAAAATGTATCTTGATTTGGCTAAAGCACTGAAATAAGCAGTGAAAGTAACTCTTGAGCTTTTATTATGACTAGATCGTGTCATCCTTTTTCATTCTGTCCACACAGAACTAAAGATAAAACACAGGTCACGTCAATCAAATTTAGTAAAACTTGAAGATCTCCATGGGTTTCTCAACTTCATTGTTAAATTACTTGGTACTTAATTTATTTTTTAAGATTTTATTTATTTTTATTTTTTTTTTTTTTTGAGAGAGAGACAGAGATAGCAAGAGAGAGAGATAACAGTGGGGGAGGAGAGGGGGAAGCAGGATCCCCACTGAGCAGGAAGCCAATGTGGGGCTTGAACCCAAGATCCTGAGATCATGACCTGAAGAGAAGGCAGATGTTTAATTGACTGAGCCACCCAGGCATCCCCCAAATGGAATTTCTTGTACATGCCAAGTATAAACTAGAACACAAACAAAACTTGATTATGTAAAGCTGGTTATTACTAGGTTGAGTCATATGAAATTGCGGATATTCAACTCTGCTGACCTATAGAAATGGCAACTTCATATGATTCAATTTAAAGTAATATCTTCTATTAAAATTTCATCTGAATAATCAGTCTTAACTTTTTATCTGGTTGATAGTGGGGTTTTTTTGCACTTTTTCTGTTAACTTAAACTGTGTGTGTACAGTTTTATTTTTATTACTCAAACTTTTGGAAGTTTGAAAACAATAAGATGTTGGCTAAATTTTTCTTCTAGCTGTTCCTAATTACATAGATTCAACTTAAGGTTTTAAGACACTTGGTTTTCATTTTAGTGATAAGGGTCAGCTCATGGAGATGCCAAAATATTCATAGATGCTGTCAGGTGTTTTGTCGTGTTTGTGCAGTGGCTTTTTTTTTTTTTTT
>RCUC01160125.1:0-61538 GCA_003697995.1 Taxidea taxus jeffersonii | reverse complement strand
CACCAGTGCTCCCGGGCGAGGGAGCGAGGGAGAGGAGAGGAGACGCTTTTAACCGTGTGGACCCGGACCCAGTTTGTGCGCGGGTGGCGCAGTCCCCCTGCACCGGGCGCTGTTCTCGGCGATCTGCATGCCCCGACCCGGTTCGCCCGCAGGGCCCCTCTCAGAGGTGCGTGCTGAGCCGGGTGACAGGAGTTCTGCCCAGTCCGAGGGCACTGGCGGATTCACACCCGCTGGTCTGCCTTACCGCCTCTGCGCTCGGCGCCCCCCCCCCCCCCCCGGCAGGTGCACCTGCAGCGCCGCGTCTGCCGCAAGGTTTCGGGCGGGTGCCTGGGGAGCAGCACACCCCGAAGCCGGCTAGCCTCGGGTTCCCCTTCCAGCCTCACGGGGTGGGGAGGGAGGCCAAAGAGGGGAGCGAGGCAGGGGGTGGGGGTGGCACCTTAGCTTCTGGGTGTTTTTAATCCGCTCCTAATCAGTTGGGAGAAGAACAGGGGGATTGACGGAAGAATGACCACAGAAGTGCTAGTGAGCATCGGTTCCCATCTCCGGTGATTCCGCATCTGTGTGTGCGTGTGTGTGCATGCGTGTGCCTGTGTGCACGTGTGTGCACGCGCGTGTGTTTCTGCATCTCAGGAGCAGAGCACTCGATGACCACCGCACACTCCCTCCTTCATTGCTGGGGCTTTCTCCCTTTAGTCTTCACACAGACGTGAAGCAGGGCTTCCTTTCTCCCGTCGGACAGAGCCCGGCGCCAGCTAGGATCTGACACTTAAACTCTTTGTGAAGAGGGCTGAAGAAATCAAGGCATTCTCTTTTGCATTTCATGAGGCTAGAACATAGACTGAAGTGTGTAGCCCATGGTCCTTTAATTATTATCCTCTTTCCTTATAGACAACAGCATCTGATTGAGATAATTTTTAAGTGATTGATACTAAGAATGCCAAGCTTCCGAGTTTAATCTCTGCTTGGAGCAGCTCCGGTCATGCCAAGGAAAAGTATTCTCCGTTTAGGCCTTTCTCCCTAAGAATAATAATATCTGAAAAGAACATTATAGCTCACCAAGTGTAACTGTATATCAAGTTTATATTATGTATGTATACAAAGTCATACATAAGTTTACCAATATAGCATCAAGGTCACAAAAATCTACATATGCTATAAAGCAGTTTACAAAGTTATATATATGTGCACGCACACGCACACCCCCTAGTAGCCGAAGGAACCTCGGCAGCTCTGTGTTACGTCCCTTTTGCAGACCGAGAAACTGAAGTTTGCGGAGTATAGTTGCCCACATTCGCACACTTGTGACGGGCCTGAGAACACAGACTTTCTGGTTCCTCCCACTGCCCTGTGCTGCTTCTCACACTGACACTTAACACCCTATAGCCGAAGATCTTGGCTGCAAGGGAAGAGACAGGTGGGGGCACCCGTAGCCCAGGACAACCCATTCTCCCTGGAGAAAAGCAAGCTCTCCTCAGGCTGGAACCCTTGCTGCTGGCGATGCACTAGAAGTTAGGTGACATTTACTAAACATAAAATAGGCAGGAGAAAAATCATGACGAAATGGGGCCCAGCAGGGAAAGTTGCTGCCCACCTTCCACTGGCCTTCTGGCTGGACCCCTTTAAAGGTCACCATGCTTTGTTTGCTGACTCTCTCCCTCACAGGGCTGCTCCTTCCTCTGTGTCTTTGGTTTCCCTGGGGAAAAGGCTCCTGATGAGGTCACTCATGCCTTGGAGAGTGCTGTGGATATATTTGACTTCTGCTCTCAGGTTCACAAAATCCAGTGAGTGTTGACCCTGATCCCATCCGGTGGTCCCTGAGCCTTTTGTAGTATCTGGGGAGAGAAGACAAGGGGCAGGGAACAGGAAGTGAGGAGAGGGCTCTCTGGAAGCGCCTCTGTTTGTATTCACTATTGAGGGCTGACCCAGCCCTGGTGCAGTGATAAAGGGACGGTAGAGGCCAAGTGCAGAAAGGACACCCTTACAGAGTCAAAACGCAGTAAGTAGGTTTGCAAGAAAACAGAGTGGGGTTGTGTCTCGATGCTCTGGCTTACTTCTTGGTAGAGGTTGAACCGCCAGCATCATGCTGGAGACCTGCACTGATTTTAAATAATTAAGAGCTACAATGAGTCCTTGGGCTGGAAATTTACATATTGATCTGGCCTCCAGGTGATCCATTTACAGTAAGATGGTTAAGATGCGTAAGGGTCACTGTTCCCAGCCCTGGCTGCCTGAGAGCCCAGGCCCTCAGGATCATCTAACCCGAGCACCCCAAGGACCCAACTTGTAGTTCGACTTTAACGCGTGTCACCCCCTGCTCTAAACATCCCCGCCGTGTGAGCCCCCGGTCATCTGTATATGCAGCCATTCTCGGGGACCAACAAAGTTAGCATTTGATGCCACAGACTACATCAGAGTCACTTCCTTCCCGAATAACGACTTTGTTCTTTCGAGCAACAGCAAAGATAGTCCAATCACTTCCAGCCACAGCCCCTCTCCATTGAAAGTCCACTTGGGGTGATGAGAGGCTCTTTTCTAGAAAAGTGGCTCGGGTGAGTGCTTAAAATAGCAGAAAAGTGGACTGATTTATCACTTCTAAGGACTTAGTTCTGTGTCTCAAGCCGCCCCCCTTCACAGCTCTAGGCCCTATCCAGTGGCCCTAGACTCCCCACCGGGGGAGAGCTACTTGTTGAAAATTCTTTCCCTCCCTGCCTGCCCCCTTCCTCATCACGCCCCCCCCCTCCCCCCTCCCCCCATTCTCTCTGCCCATTCTCTTTCCCTTTGGCCTTACAACTCTCCTGCTTTCTTCCGGGCCCTAGTACCGTCTCCATCGGCGTGGCCAGTGGGATCGTCTTCTGTGGAATCGTCGGACACTCTGTGAGACATGAGTACACAGGTGTGCTGGGCTGGCTCACCTCCCCGCACCTTGCCCCCCAGCTCTGTGGGAGGAAGGAGCTGAGTGACATGGGCCCTGCCCTATGGAGGATATAGTCTTCCAGGAGGAACCGAGCCCTGTAGCTTCACCCACTGGCAGCTCGATGCTCGCAAAGTGCGCGTTTCTGTGGCTCTGCACGGCTATCAGATGTGTAGTCCTCGAGGGAGCAGGGGGGCTCTGGGCTCCTGGAATGAGGGGCCTTTCTAGTCACTGCCCGTTAACATGAGACAGTTACATCTCTTAATTCCTGTTAAAAAATCCTAAAGAGGGCGCCTGGGTGGCTCAGTGGGTTAAAGCCTCTGCCTTTGGCTCAGGTCATGATCTCAGGGTCCTGGGATCGAGTCCCGCATCGGGTTCTCTGCAGAGCAGGGAGCCTGTTTCCCTCTCTCTCTCTGCCTGCCTCTCTGCCTACTTGTGATCTCTCTCTCTGTCACATAAATAAATAAAATCTTAAAAAAAAAAATCCTAAAGAAATTTAAGGATATTGGTATTCCTGATAAATAACACTAATCTCAAAAGGAAATAGAAGTAAATGTTTAAAAAAAAAAAAGAAAGTAAATGTTATTCAAGGTTTCGCTGCTTCGACCTCCCTCTCAACCCTATTACCGTTTAAGATATTCAGAAACAAAGCATCTGGAATACTGGAAGAGTTATGTCTGAAACGATTGAATGTCTGATAGGATTTCTTAAATAATGCAGGGTACAGAGTAGATGGGAGTGGGAATGGGGCAGGACTGGCCACGAGATTGGGGCTTTTGGGGCTGGGTGACAGATATATGGAGATGCATGATACTGTGCTTTATTGCATGGTCAAATTTTAATAATCAGTTTTTTAAAAAGATTTTATTTATTTATTTGACAGACAGCGATCACAAGTAGGCAGAGAGAGAGGCAGAGAGAGGGGGAAGCAGGCTCCCTGCTGAGCAGAGAGCCCAATGCGGGACTCGATCCCAGGACCCTGAGATCATGACCTGAGCTGAAGGCAGAGACTTTAACCCACTGAACCACCAAGGCACCTCAATAATCAGTTTTTTAAAAGAATATTTTGATCAAGAGAAGGTGTTAGTTGAAAAAAAAAAACTCTTGATCAGAAGTGTTTAAGTTTGTGTTAAAGTACAATATTTACAACCAAGCTAGTAGTAGTATTAATGAGGGCTTACTGGCCTCCAGACACTATTGAAAGTGATGGGCATGGATTGACTCATTACTCTTTATTTTTTAAAAAAAAGACTTCATGCACTTGACAGAGAAACAGAGAGCACAAGCAGGAGGAGGAGGAGAGGGAGAAGCAGGCTCCCTGCTGAGGTGAGCTGGGAGCCCAACGCAGGATCCCAGCACCCTGGGATCATGACCTAACCCAAAGGCAGACACTTAACAACTGAACCACCAGGGTGCCCTCACTCACTAATCTTTATAAACTGTCCCCTGAGAGGGATACTGTTATCATCTCCACTTACAGATGAGGAAATGGAAGCATGGCAGAGTCTGAAAGTACTAATTTGCCCAAGGAATTTGCTAACATACAGGTAGAGATGGGGATCAAAGCTGCATGGCTTCCTTCAGCCTGTACACTAATGTATTACCCTTTAAAATATCCGCGAGTCTGTCTTACACACTCACTCTTTAGAGCCCTAATTACTCAATCTTAAGAAATTGCCAGTGGGGCGCCTGCGCGGCTCAGCCAGTCAAATGTCTGCCTTCGGCTCAGACTGTGATCCCAGGGTCCTGCACCTGGCTCCCTACTCAGCTGGGAGTCTGCTTCTCCCTCTTCCTCTGCCCCTCCTACAACTCATGCTCTCTTTCTCTCTCTCAAATGAATAAATAAAATCTTAAAAAAAAAAAAAAAAAAGGTATTCCCAAATGAAGGTGATTCATTTTGAAAATGAAATGAAAAGCTGCAATTTTGTGCCTCATTGGGAGGTCGGTGTCCCCAACCCAAGCTCGTGCTTGTCTGTTTTGTAGCAGAAGACCAGCTACAGCTCATCTGGGAGCCCTCAGGCCTATAGTCACTGCCCATACAGAACCATCTCCATATTCAAGACCCTTTAATCTCTGACCACATTGTCCCCGTGGCCTCCCGGGAGAGGTAGAAACTGTGTGGATGGCTAATCAGGTTAACTCCCTGTATAGTTTTAAAAAACCATTGGCAGAATGAGGCTGGTCGAAGGCAGGACTTCTATGTCATTCATGAGAGGCCAAAGGAGTAAGGATTGAAAATGCCCCTTGGGGACAGTATGTTTCAGATTACATTCCAATCGTTCAATGGCTGTTTTCTCCCTGGTCTTTGCCTTCCTCCTTTCTGTTTCAGTTATTGGTCAGAAAGTCAACATAGCTGCCAGAATGATGATGTACTACCCAGGGATTGTGACGTGTGACTCCGTCACCTACAATGGCAGCAACCTCCCAGCCTACTTTTTCAAAGAGCTTCCAAAGAAGGTCATGAAGGGTGTTGCAGATTCTGGACCAGTCTATCAGTGTCTGGGACTTAATGAGAAAGTGTGAGTGTGGGGCATAGATTTTGTGGTACTTTTTGGTAAAGAAGTGGGGAAATTAAGATAGCAACAAAACAAAACTCATCGGTTGCCCATGTCTGATCTGAATCCAACTTATGAAATTAAAATATATTCCTTCCCCAGACCAAGGCCCAGATTTCAAAATCCTTCAACTTTCTCTATCCTACTGGCACTGTAGATGGTGCAGGATCCCATTCTACCCTCACTACTGATCGTTTGAGGGTGAGTCTCCACAGGTTGTGCAAACAGAACAGAGTCCCCTCATTTGAGTATCTCTTTGGACCCAGATGGACACAGTGGCCAACCATGAAATATTTACTGATCATATCAACCGTGTGCCAGGCATCGATGGGGCTAAGATAGAATAAGATATCATTCCTCCTGTAGGTCTGCAGTGAAACATGTTCCTCCAAAGCCCAGCTTAGATGTGTAGGTGTCACCTTGGAACTCAAAATCCTTCAGTGGCTTCCAAGCATCTTCATGATAATGTTCACATTCCTTGAAATGACGTACAGGGTAATCACCTGCCTTTCCAACTTTGTCTCCTCCTGTGCCCCCTTCTCTGGGCTGTCTGAATAGATTGTCTTCTCCATTACCCACCCCATCTCCAGTCTGCTGGGGAAACTACAGTCAACTTTTGAAATCTAGCTCAGGGAACTCTTCGTCCATGAGGCCGGCTCTGGAAGGGCCCAGTCCAGCTCAGGCAGCTCAGCTTTTCCTCCTCTGTGTCCGTCTCTGGCACGTACCCAGCACAATTACTGACCTGATAGGCTTTTCACTTCCTACATTGTGAGCTCTTTGCAGAGACTGGCTATTTCTTGTTCATTTTTATATTCCCAGTGCTTGGCGCCAATACTGAATGCGTGAGTGAGTAAATGGGACGTGGAAAGTTATTGATTCTTCATGTTAGCTAGAATCTAGGTCTCAGCGGTCAGACAAGAGTGTCAGGGCTACAGTTGGGTCAAGGAGTCTTTCTCATGGACCTTTGTATTCCCAGGGGCAGCACCGCACGTGGCATGCGCAGACCATCAATAAAATGCCATTTGAATGAATGAATAAAGCCAGGTTTCAAAATGCCACAATAAGGCTGCATTCTAGGGAGCCACAAAACCTTGGTGGCTTAGTAGAGACCACAATAAACATTTGTTGGTCCCACAAATATGTGGGGTTCAACTGATCTTGGCTGGATTTGGCTGATCTTGACTAGGCTTGTTCCCATGCCTGGGGCTCAATAGGCCATTGGCTGATAGGATGATGTCAGGGGGGATAACTGTGGGGTCTGGCTGACACCACAGGGACAGTTTGGCTCTGTGTGTGTCAGCCTGCATCACCCTGACCCAGGCATGTAGTCACAGCAATATCAGAAGAGCAAGAGAGAGCGAGCCCAACGCCCGTGCATTTTTCCAGTCCCTGTGTCAGGTTTGGTAACATCCCACTGACAAATCAGAGTGAATAGCACAGGACACAGAAACAGGTGGAGGTGAAAAGGGGGGGGGCGTTAATCAGTCCATCTACCACAGGAATCCAGGACTACCCGATCCCAGAGGCTGGCCTCCTCATAGTTTTTCTGTACCATTTCTGCAAATGCGAGAGTGAAGAAATACAAATATGAACAGGGCCTTCCCCCCAAGTTCACAATTTCATAGGGAGGGCGCTAGCATATACAATAGACAAAATTAACTGTATGTTACCTAGGGGACTCGGTACATCCTGTAACAGAGACATAACAAAACAGTACGGTAGTGCTGGCAGGGGAATGGTCCAGTTGCCTAAAAAGGCTCCTTCCCAAAGTGATACGCAGTGGGTAAGCACACACACTGGCCTGCTTGTCGATGCAGATTCTGTCGGTATCCTCTGGCACTGTCCCCACTACCCATGGGATCTTGGGCAAGCTAACTCTCTGTACCTTGGTTTTCTCCTCTGTAAAATGGACATACTAGTGCTGTCTCGATGAGGTCTTCATCAGGAGTAAAGGATGATGTGTGCAGAGCACATGAAGCTACACCAGGCACAAAGCGTAGGCTCACCGGAGAGGGGGCCACTGCCGTTTGAGCACCTGGTGGAACCTTTCTGGGCTGTGATGCCATATGCCACGTGTGTGTCCTTGGGTCCCGTCATGGTGTCTGGTTTCCCCAGAAAGGGGTTCGGTTCCACCAGTGCAGACTCAACAGGCATTTACTGAAACTGTCCCAGGCTCCAAAGTTGTTTGGGCTCCTTCTCCCCAGGTAAGAATTTCTCTTTTCTCCTCTGCCAGGCATCTGCAACCCTTGAGTCAGGGGATAGGAGACTTTCCGGGAGCTGAGGATGAAACACTCTCGCTGTCGCTCTGTCCCTGCTGTGAGTCTAACTTCTTTTCTTTTCTTGTCTCCAGCATGTTTGGCATGGCATACCTCATCTGCAGCAGGAACGAGAGCTACCCTCTGCTGGGTAGGTAGTGGGCCTTGATTTTTAACCTTGCTTATCGAACCATAACAAAACATACAGAAAATACAGCAACGTTACATCTGCGTCCTACTGAACTACCACAGAATGAGCCGACAGCCGCCATCCAGGCAAAGCAATAGGGAGATAGCAGTCCTCCAGGAGCCCTCCCAGCGCCCCAAGATGTCTAACCCTTGAGGTGACTCTGGCCTGTTTGGGGCGTCCTGTAAGTGAAGCTGCACCCGTGTCGTTACCGCGCCTCCTGTTAGCCGGCTTCACGCTGCGAGAGTGCTCGGGTGCAGGGCTCGTGTGCCCGTTTGCGCCGGGCGTCCCGTCTTGTACGCGGCGGCAGTTTGTCAGCCCGTCCCTGTGCAGCTCGGCAGCGGCTTCCGGTTCTTGGTTTCTGTGGAAAACGCTGCCATCCAGATGCTGGGACTTGTCTCTTGGTGAATGCACGAGCGTGTATGTCGGAGTCAAGCTGTGGGGACAGAGGGCGCAGCTTTGGTAGGTGATGCCAAATAATTGTCCCGACGGCCGTTTGCACCATGACTAGCGGGCTATGAGAGTCCTGGTCACTCCTTGTCCTTACCCACAACTTGGTTTTAACAGTCTCTAATTGTGTTGACTCCGTTGGGTATCTAGTGGCATCTCCTTGTGATTTCCATTTGTGTTTCCCTGGTACGGTTGAGTTTTTTCATGTTTATTGGCCCTTTGGGCATCATCTTTTATAAAGTGTCTATACAGATCTTCTGTGTATTTTTCAATTAGGTTCTATGTTTATTATAGATCTGTTTGAATTTTTTGTATGTCCTAGAAATGAGTACAGTCTCTTGTTTTTCCGTATGTAACTTTTACCATTCTGCACTTACCTTTCAATTCTGTGTGTGTTGTTTTTTTTAAAGATTTTATTTATTTGTCTGTCAGAGAGAGAGCACAAGCAGGGGGAGCCGCAGGACAGGGAGAGGGAGAAGCAGGCTTCCCGCTGAGCAGGGAGCCCGATGCAGGGCTCTATCCCAGGACCCTGGGATCATGGCCTGAGCCGAAGGTAGAGGCTTAACAACCAAAACCCCTGGGCGCCCCCAGGATATTTTACTCTAATGTAATCCAGCTTATCAGTCTTTTATAGCTAGTACTTTTGTATACTATTTAATGGAAAAATTTTTTAAGATTCTCTTCCGGAAATTTTGTTTTACCTTTTACATTTAGATCTATGATCTAAATCTGGCAGTGGCAGTGATCTTTTTGTGACTCGTGGTGACAGGGACCCTATCATAAGAAAGCTGACTTGAGACTAGACTGCACAGGGAAGTGGACATAAAACGAGGGAGGGATATACCCTCTGGGGAGAGACACTCATAAAGATCTGCCCGTGGTTTCTGAAGGCAGCCATTTCTTTCTTTTTTTTTTTTTTAAGATTTTATTTATTTATTTGTTAGAGAGAGAGAGCGAGCGAACACAGGCAGAGTGGTAGGCAGAGGCAGAGGGAGAAGCAGGCTCCCTGCCAAGCAAGGAGCCCGATGTGGGACTCGATCCCAGGACGCTGGGATCATGACCTGAGCCGAAGGCAGCTGCCCAACCAACTGAGCCACCCAGGCATCCCAAGGCAGCCATTTCTAAGAACACTTGCGATTTCCTTCTGTTAGACTTGAACATCCCTAAAAGCATCATCATAGATTAAATCCCGGGCCCAACTGCATTAGGACAATTAGGAGGAGGCTCTGTCCCACACTGCGGGGGAACGTTGGGGCAGAATCCTGCTTTCAGGATTAAAAGAACGGCAGAGGGTCGGCAGCCGTGCCCACTTTCACTACAGGCAGGTGTTTTTCAGAGTCTGATCACTTCTTGTAACTCCAGACCCCAGACTCCCAAAGGCAGGAAAGGAAAGAATGCTCACCCTCCCTCCTCTGGGGCTTTACTGTCCAGCCTAGGATATGCGTACTGTGATAGTGAGTGATAGCAAAAGGAAGTCCTAGGCCCCCTCTGCAAGACCAAGGACTTAATATGGCAATCATATTAGAACACAGTGGCACAAATATACAATTTTTCCTTCATTTCATCAGTGAGAGGTAAACATCAAGCCCACTTATCTTTTCCTTAAAGCCCTAGCTGAGAAAGAGTCAGCAGTTGGGACTATAGGAACTGCCCTTCTTTTACAAGAGCTCCTGTAAATGAAATTGTGTGCTCACCAACAGCATAGATGTCAACAAAACTATAATCAAAAAAGTGTTTTTTTTAAGATAAAAAATACGTGCAACAGCCCTGGATCTTAGGGCTGGTTTAGCCAGAAACGAGGTGCATATGCTTCACATCAAGGTGGCTAGACTTTAGTTTAGAATCCAGCTGAAAGACAGTCCCTAAGGTCTTACCTGTATGGGTTCCACGAGAATAGGACACAGCTACAAGATGCTGCTCGGTGGCCGTCTGGGCTCCATATTCTGAGTTACCGCATGAGCGTCGGGCCAAAGAAGAGCATGACACATCTCTCAATACTGGAGTTCAGATGCATTTTCAGAAAGGGAATCTTTCACCCAAAAGAAGCCACAGAGTCTGCAGGCTGGTTCCCACTAAATCGTGCCCAGAAATTTATACCACCAAGTAAACACTTAGCTTCATGGTCTAAAGCATCCAAACTTAGAGGAATGGTCCTGCTTTGCAGTAGACATTAGCTCACACCTGGGTATGTGTTTACTCCAGTGACCATTCCAGCAAAGGAGGAAGATCCAGCCCTGAAAGGGTCTCCAGCACTTTCTGTAGAAATTGCGCACTTCTTTGAAACGACAGCTCTGCCCCTCCTTGTTGACCGCCAGGTTTCAAAGACCGCAGGCTGACTTTAAGATTTCAGCCACAGCGTCCTGTTCGTATATTTAAATACACGTCAAAAAATAACCGCATCAGGTTGTAACCACGGTGATGTTTATTTTCTCCTAAGTTTTCCATATTTTTCACACTGAGCATGTATTAGCTTTATAATCAGAAAAAGACTATAATTTATTTTTACTAAGAATGTAGGTTGTTCCTAGGAAAGAGCTAATCTATACATGATTTCTGAGAGCAAATTGAATTTTCTTAACACTAATCATGTTTCTAGTGGCCCTGGGATAAGGATAATTTCTCATTGATAAAGAACAAGTTTCTTTCACAGAATTAGAAATAAAAAAATACTGTATCTGTAATTGTTCAATATAGGAACCCTAACTTTAATACATTTATTTTCCAATATAAAAGTCTGCAGATTACTTCTAGTGGGTTATGGAAAACAAGAAAAAGGAAAGGAACACAAGCTCCAGGGCCAGATAATGTTGGCTGAGTTCTGGTTGTGTAATCTAAGCAGTTGGTTACACTGAATTTTGGTTTTCTGTGCTAAAGCTAAATGAATATTATAATGAACATTATAAAAGTACTTGCCCTCATAGCTTGTAGGGATCAAACAAAACTGTAAAACTACATGGTTAACTGGAAAGCTCCAGAGAAAGACTTAAAAATTTTTTTAAGTGCTCAGGATCTCAAGAAAGTTCATGAACAATTCCATGGAAATTGCAAAGGTATTTTTAGAAGTGGTATCACTATGTGCTTTTTTTGTGTTTCTAGATTATTTTATGATTAGGTTTGCTCCTTTTTTAAAAATTAAAACAACAGGACGCGATAAGGAGATCAAGTACTTCATGTGTACTATGAAGGAATTTTTGGTGTCCAACTGCAGCCGCGTCCTAATGTACGAAGGGTTATCAGGATACGGAAAAAGCCAGATACTTATGGAAATTGAGTATCTGGCCCAAGGAGAGAACCACAGGTGAGTGTCTTGCAGTGACCACTTCTTGGAAACCCAGAGAAATGTCCTTAAAGGATTCATTTATCCTAGTGCTCCTGTCCTTTCTGTCATTTATCCTATGTAACCCTCCCACAACCCGTCAGTTATTGGGTGTCCTGCCCACTGCGCTAAGTAAATAATCAATGATAAGCATATTGAACTAAGAAATGAGAAGCTGGGCTGACCCCTGAGATGCTGCTATGATGCCAGCTGGGGCTTGGATACCACTATCTGTCACCCGGGTGCGCAGTTGGAGCACGGCTGGCACGGACCTTGAGAGCAAGGCTGGATGGGATCTACAGAACAAGCACAGAAAGGCGTCTAGCCAGAGGCCAGAGAACTACCAATTCGAACCGTTTAGCCCTTTGGGTGGGGCTGGGGAATGATGGGCCTCCAGATTTTCCTTTGGAAGTTACTTCTCTCACACCGTTCAGCTATTTCCATACAAGAAATGTCACGAGGGCACTCTGGGACAGCCCACGTGGCACCTTCGAGGCAAGGGGCTGTGTGGTGTTCAGTAGCAATGACCAGTGACGGTGACTAAGATGAGGGTGATGGGGTCTGCTTAGAAACCATACATTATTGTAAGCTCTTTTTCTCTTCCGCTGTCGCGTCAAGCCTAAGATGGGCTGGTCGGTAAAAATATCTTTAACGTTGCTTAGGAGAGAATTCATAACCAGGAGACATTTACAAATGATGGTTTATCACGTCCCTTACTGAGGACCTACCGCATTCCAGGAACAGCTGAGAGCTAAACTGGTTTGCTGGGCTGCGTACACAGTACCACAACCTGGGTGGCTCGATGAACAGCAATGTACTGTCTCTGAGCCCTGGAGGCTCGGAGCCTGAGATCAAGGTGCAGGCTGGGTTGGTTCCTTCTGACAGCTGTGAGGGACGGTCTGTTCCATGGGTTTTTCCCAGCTCAGAGGTTGGCTAGCAAATGTTGGTGCTCCTCGGGCTGAAGTAGCATCACCCAGTCTCTGCCTTTATCTTTACATAGTGTTTTCCCTGCGCCTTGTCTGTGTTGAGATTCCCCTTCTCATAAAAACCCTAGTGATTTTGGATTAGGGGCCCCTCTACACCAGCACGACTTCATCTTAACTTGCGTAATTCCATCCATAGCGACCCTATTCCAAGATCACTCGGAAGATCACCTTCCGAGGTACTGGGAGCTAAGCCTCCAAATAAGATTTCCAACATGAAATTGGGGGGGACATGAATCAACCCATGACAAGCGTCAATGTCCCAAAGATAAGCAATATCTGATCCCCGCCCTCAAAGAGCTCTCATGGAAGAGAAGAACGCGGGAATGAAAATAGGTTGCGCTGAGGACAGTGATGGAAGTGTGCTATCGAGTACTGGGAACCTATGACAAAGAGGGGCCTGGGACCCAAAGTCAGGGCACTGGGGAAGGTTTCCAGGAGGCTGCACATGAGCTGAGATTTGCAGATGGGCGGGAGATGAGGGATCAGAGACAGGGCTGTGAGGCGTGGCGGGCTACAGTGGGAGCCACTAAAAACTTGTAAATGGGAGAGAGGATCTGCGTCTATCCAGACGGCACCGGCGTCTGGAAGGGGATTCACTGAATCATGGCGCTAGGCATGTTTCTCAGCAGGGTGGGTGAGAGTCTGAGGTCTGGGGCAAAGTGGTGGGCATGGGACTGCAGAAGAGGACATAGCTCGGCTCAAGTGGGGGGGCTCCGGGACACAGAGGGGTGAGGGACTGCGTCAGACGCAGGAGTAAACAACAGTTTCCAGACAGTTTAGGAACTGCTGTTGTAGCAACTGAACAGCAAGAGCCAGAACTTTCCATCAGCCTTGATTATTCTCACAAAATGTATTTAAACGCTCTCTTCGGCTCCTTGGTTTTCTCACAAACAGGACCATTGCTATCGCGTTGACCAAGATCGGCTTCCACCAGAATTTCTATACCATCCAGATACTCATGGCCAACGTTCTAGGTCTGGATACCTGTAAACATTATAAAGAACGACAGACCAACCTTCAAAATAGGGTGAAGACTCTGCTGAACGAGAAGTTCTACTGTCTCCTGAACGACATCTTCCACGTCCAGGCGAGTGGCTTGAGTGCCAGCAGCACCTGCTGCCTGAGGCTGGGTGACTTAGCATCTCTTGGCCATTGACTGTCTTTTCCTTTTCTCCTGTGGAGAATCTGGGTGATGACAAAGTGGCTCCCAACCCTCCCTGAGTGAGCTTCCACCTTCCTGAGACATTGCAGGTCCCTAGAAAATCCAAGTGGCCCCCTGCTGATTCGTTTTTCCTCACCTTTCCATCAGAGCGCTCCTGTACCAGCTGAGGCCAGGCACAGAGTCCCTGCGCTCCCACAGGTGACTGCCAGGGCAGAGACAGAGTATGTCCTCTATCTGTTAGGTTCAGTGACATAGGGGAGCGCAGCTGGAAGGGACGTTATTGACCGCTTTGAAGGCCCAGAACGGTAAAGTGATTTGCCCCAAGTCACACAGCTGGTAACTCCCTTTGCTTTTTCCCAGGCTCAATATTCTCATAATTCTTTATGCAGTTCCCTATTTCACGAGAGGTTTCCAAGATGACCACCTTCAAAAAGCAAAAGCAGTTGGAAGCATTGTTTCTGAAGATCTTGGAGCAAGTAAGAGCACCTGCGACTCCTCTCAAGTGCCTGGGCAGGAAACTGGAGGGGGCCCGAGGGGCTCAGAGGACACTGGCGTGAAGCTTTGAAGTGTGTGAAAGCTGTAACCTAACACCTCTCGCATCTCCTTCTCCATCCAGAGTCTGTTCAGAATTTAGCTGAGTGGGGCACCTGGGTGGCTCAGTGGGTTAAGCCTCTGCCTTCGGCTCAGGTCATGATTTCAGGGTCCTGGGATGGAGCCCCGCATCGGGCTCTCTGCTCAGTGGGGAGCCTGCTTCCTCCTCTCTCTCTGCCTGCTTCTCTGCCTACTTGTGGTCTCTGTCTATCAAGTAAATTAAAAAAGTGAAATTAAAAAAAAAAAGAATTTAGCTGAGCTGGAATGAATCCCTTTAACATTACTCCTGGGGGGTCAGCCTCTTCTTAAAACCAGATCTCTTTCCTTCTCCCTCTGCTTGAGATGCAGAGGGAGATCCAAGCGGTTTGTAGCTAGGCTCCGTCGTCAGACGACCAACATCTGAACCCTTAGGCCTATCACTTGCTGCCTGGTTAACTTAGAGCAAGTGACTTAACTTGTCTGTGCTTTTGTTTTGTCATCCATAAAAGAGGGAAATAGTAGTACCTGGCTCACAGGGTTGTGTGAAACACTTAGAACAGTGCCTCTTTGGGACGCCTGGGTGGCTCAGTTGTTAAGCGTCTCCCTTCAGCTCAGGTCATGATCCCAGGGTTCTGGGTTCAAGCCCCATGTCCTGCATTGGGCTCCCTGCTCATGGGGAAGACTGTTCTCCCTCTCCCACTCCCCCTGCTTGTGTTCTAGTGTTCTACCACTGTGTCTCTGCCAAATAAAATCTGAAAAAAAAATATGTAACGCTAACCTCCCCATTAATCAAAATGTCCTCAAGGTCAGTGAAGAGTAAATATCTGGTAACAGAATGGGGCCCGAAGAGTAGGCTTGTTGCGTACATGTAACCAAACAGGTTATTGATGGGGTCCGTGATCAAAGGAGCGAGACTGATACAAAGCGAAGGTCAAGCAAAGCTTTATTTCGCGCCAGCACGGAGAATCAAACCGACCGGCCCCGGGCCATCTCTTACGGAGAGAGCGACCACCCCCAGCTTCACAGACTAGCTTTTATAGAGCAAAGGCCCTGTGGTTGAGCCTGGCCAATGAGATTGTCTCCACCTGACCTGACCCGTCCTTGTATTTGGGCTCTGTTATCAGGGACTGGCCGACCATATTTTACTGGTTTCCCAGACTTGCTTTTAAGTAAGTTCCTGGGGCGGGGGGGGCAGGGTCCATTTAAGTTTTACTGCACAAACAACAAAATGGCTGTTTAACCGAGATGGAGTTACTCTGGCTATGTAGGCCCCTACAGTTATGATACTTTATAATGATTGTCTTACGAAATCTGAAATTTTAAAGTAGCCTTTGGTGCTTTCGTTTGCAAATTCATGGAGGGGGAGAATGGGTTAACCAACTTGTTCCCAGAAGGAGCCAAGAGAAAGGAAGAGCTGTGGGGAGCCCTGAGAGTGAGGAGGTCTTCTCCACAGGACTCCCGTTCTGTCGAGACCATGTGAGCTCTTACTTTGTTCAATGCCGTATCCCCAGCACCTGGTATGGCTCTGTGCACCCCTCATGGGTGCATAACAAATGGTTAATGTGTGAGTGAACAGTGCAGACCTGCGAGGGAAAGGTAGCCAGCCAGCTTAGTCTCCTTCAGCCCTGCGCACGGAGCTCCCAGCCCAGTCGGTGCCCAGTTAGTGTGTGTTGGATACATACACGTCAGTTGAGCAAATGTCCATTAGATAAACCCAAGAGATCCTCTTTGTTTGCCAGTAGACTAAAATGATGTGTGGTAAACTTATCAGTTCTTTTTTGTTTTTAAGATTTTATTTATTTATTTAAGAGAGAGAGAGAGAGAGTGTGTGCACAAGCCAAGGGAGAAGGCAGAAGGAGAAGCAGACTCCCTGCCCAGTAGAGCGCCTGATACAGGACTCTATCCCAGGACCCTGGGATCATGACCCCAGCCAAAGGCAGACACTCAAACGACTGAGCCCCCAGGCGCCCCATATATCGTTCTTCTAATGTATAGGTACTTTCACTTGGCTACAACCCCATTTACCCTACAAAATTTGCATTATATTCACACAAGGATTTGACAAAGTAAGAATCCATTCCAGCCAGCTCTGTCTAAACTGCCACAAATTCCAAGATAGTAGACTCTAAATTAGTACAAATTTGTTGGAAAGAAGATTTTAATTTAGCACCACATAAGGACCATGTGTCCCTGGGGGACTATGAAATCCATCATGGGATGAACCTGGACTTTTATTACCAATAGAGCAGAATTCCTTTCCCCTGTTGTACCCTGCCATGCCATCCCCTCCCTTCTACCCCTCCTCCCCCCCCCTCCTCTTCCATCCTCACCCCCACACTGATATGGATACTTGTTTTTAAAAAACTCATGTTAACGAAATCTTAGAAGTTGGAAAAAAAAGTGCATACACATGCATACGCATTCATGATTGGGTTTTTTGAATTTTTGAATAAAAATCCAAAGTCCTCCAGCATTTTTCTGTTTCTCTACTTTATCCAGACAGTGAAAGAGGAAAGGATTATTTTCATCATTGATGAGGGCCAGTTTATTGACTCAGCCTCCTGGGCCTTTATGGAGAAGCTTATCCGGACGGTTCCTATCTTCATCATCATGTCCCTGTCTCCCTTCATTGACATACCCTGCACGGCGGCCAGCACCATAATGAAGAACAGGAATACCACCTACGTGACTCTTGGAGCCGTGCAGCCTAAGGACATCCGCAACAAGGTCTGCCTAGACCTCAACGTCAAGTGCATCCCCAAAGAACTGGACACGTGGGTATCCTGTTTCTCCCCTGAGGTCTTCGCACCCGTGTCCACTCCCCAGATCCAGACTTCATCACATTTCTTAAGACACACCTGAAGGTGCCTATTTCAGCATTTTCACTGATCCTACCTTTCAAAAGAGCCGCCTGTCGTGGTTGGTATGATGGACCGTGCTCCCCTTTTCCTTGTTAGCCCTCCTGTCCCGCCTTCTCCAACTTTGCTCAGTGACTTCAGTTTTGCTTCCCTTTCATCATGCGGGGTACGGGCACGCTCAGTTTAATCAACAGTGACAGAGGGTGTTGTCTTGGGCACAGCTGTTGTCACAAAAGGCCAACTGGAAAGCTTGAAAGACACAACCTGCAACCAAGCAAGGTCTTACTTGGCTCTTGGCGACGTAGGCTGGAATTACTGTCTGCGCCAGGTGCCGATGGCTGGCTCTTCCGGCCACTGCTCTCTGAGCTTCTCTGTGACTCCCCCACTGGGGCCTGGACAGTGGTCGCCTTTACAACACGGCTACTTACAACCCACCTTGGTATCTGCATCCATTCTTTCTAAGGAGTTTGCTTTGCTGCTTGCTTTGCTTTTGCTTGATGTCTGGGACAAAGTCTCACTTAAAATAACTCCGGGCATGAATGTGGCATGCTCTTTCCCTTTGCCTCTTGCTCGTTCTCTCTCTCTATGAATGTGTACATTTTGTGTGTATGTGTACATATATGTGTGCATTTACCTTTGATTTAGCTACCCAATTCTAGGAATCTATCTCAAAGATACATTAACAAAACTATAAAGAGACATATGGACAAAGTTTTATGGAAGCATTGTTTGTGTTAGCAAAAGACTGAAAACAACCCAGAAGTCCATCTCTAAGAGGATAGGTAGCATAAAACAGGATACATGCACACAATGGAGAACGACATAGCATTAAAGAGAAAGAGAAAATCTACTGAAAGGGAGGGATGGGCAGGATATACTCTTTTTTTTAAACCTTTTTAAAAAAGATTTTATTTATGTATTTGACAGAGACAGAGACAGTGAGAGAGGAAATACAAGTAGGGGGAGTGGAAGAGGGAGAAGCAGGCTTCCCGCTGAGCAGGAAGCCTGATGTGGGGCTCCATCCTGGAACCCTGGAATCATGACCTGAGCCAAAGGCAGACGCTTAACGACTGAGCCACCCAGGCATCCTGGGCAGGATATATTCTTGAGTGAAAAAACAAGGTGTAGCAGAACATGCAGTAGGGGTGACATGCTGTCTTTTAGCTAAGAAAGAGTGAAATACATCTGTGTGCTTTTTTTATATCTTTAAAAGCAAACATTGAGAAGATAAGCCAGAAACTAACTGACATGGTTATTTATAAGGCGAGCAAGGGAGGCAACACTGAGAATGTACCTGATTAAATCGATTATCTTTGAATAAATGTATTGCTTTTATTCAAATGCTTTGAAATGCTTTGAAAAAATGTAAATGTAATTTTTTTAAAAATGAAAGAGGGGAAAAAAGCAACCCTAAAACAGGAAAGCAAGTGGAAACAAATAGAGAATACTACTACTTTGAAATAAGGAGTTATTTTCAAATAATTAGACTAGAGTCAAATATTTTTCCTTCCTAAGAGATGGTCGTTCGGTGTAAACAGCTCGCCGTGTCTCTACTGCAGGTACCTGGTGGAGGGAAGCTGTGGGATTCCGTTTTACTGTGAAGAGTTGCTGAAGAACCTTGACCATCACAGGGTACTCATTTTCCAACCCATGGAGTCTGAGGAAAAGACCACTATGACCTGGAACAACCTGTTCAGTGAGTCCCCTGGTTAAGGCCTCTGCAGAGCGGGCAGGCAGGGGCTCTCCCATAGACCACATCCTACAGGGTCGGGAGGCTTGGGGAGGCGAGGCGTGCTGGAGCTGGTAGCCGATATCCGAGATGGCGAGAGAAGGTGCCCGAGCTGGTGGGAGAACATGTGCCTCGGGAAAGGACTCGGAAGAACCCTGGGGCACCTGAAAGCCGGTAACACTGAAGCGGGAGTTCCATGTAAGTGAGGGGAGAAAATTCCTGGATTTTCCTTGGCAGGCTGTGATTATAAGATGGGGGTAAAGGAACTCAAACCCTTTTTTAGGTGTTTGGTGATATCTAACTGAGGTTCTAATTTGCTTCTCCCCAATTGCTAATGATGTTGAGTATCTTTTCATGCGCTTTTTTTTTTTTTTTTTTTTTTGCCATCTCTGCATCTTCTTTGGTAACTGTCTCTTCATGCATTTTGCTCATTTTCTAATTGGATTGTTTGGGTTTTTTTGTCGTTTTTAGATGTTGAGTTCTGAGAGTTTCTAATCTACGTAGATACGGGTCCTTTGTCAGATGAGGGTTTGCAAATATTTTCTCTTAGCAGCTTGTCTTCATTCTCACCAAAGGGTCTCTCCAAGTGTTTTAAATCTGACAAAATTCAATTATCAATTTTCCCTTTAATGAGTCATGGTAAATACAAAAAAAAATTTTTTTTTAAGATTTATGTATTTATTTCAGAGAGGGAGACAGGGCACAAATGGGGGGGGAGCGGCAGAGGGAGAGGGAGACGCGGGCTCCCGCTGAGCAGGGAGCCCAATGCGGGGCTCCATCCCAGGGCCCCAGGATCATGACCTGAGCCAAAGGCAGGCGCTTAACGGATAGAGCCCCCCAGGAGTCCCAAATCCAAGAACTCTTTGTTTATCCCTAGATAACAAAGGTCAAAGTTTCCTCCTCTGTTTTCATTTTTCTTGAAGGCTTTACATCTTACATTTAGGTTTGTGATCCATTTTGAGTTAATTTTCATATAAAGTGTGAGACTTAGGTTGAGGCCCTTCTTTTCCCCTTCCTACCCCCAACGCATGTCCACCTCTCCCAGCACCGTTTGTTACACGGCTACATTTTCTTCCTTGAATTGCTTTGCATCCTTGTCTAAAATCAGTTGGATGGGTCTGCGTGGGTGGGTTTTGGTTCCTATTTTGTTCCATTGATCTGTGTGTCTATCCCTGTGCCAATACCATTCAGTTTTAATTACTATAGCTATCTCGTCTGGAAACCATGGGAACTGATTCCTCCTCCTTTTTTCAAACTTGTTTTAGCTCTTCTGGTTCCTTGGCCTTTCCATATGAATTTTAGAATAATCTTGTCTGGGGGGCACCTGGGCGGCTCAGTCGGTTGAGGGTCCAGCTCTTGGTTTCAGCTCAGGTCATGATCTCAGGGTCGTGAGACCGAGCCCCGATTCGGCTCTGCTCTCAATGGGGAGTCTGTTTGAGATTCTGTCCCTCTTCCCCACTCCCTCAAATAAATAAATCTTTGGAATAATCTTGTCTGTACCTATAAAAAATCTTTGGAGGATTTTTTTTTTTTTAAGATTTGTTTATTTTAGAGAGAGACAGTGAACAGGGGAAGGGGCAGAAGCAGAGAGAGAATCCTGAAGCAGACTGCTTGCTGAGTGTGGAGTGTGGAGTGTGGAGCCAGACATGGGGTTCAGTCCTAGGACTCTGAGATCACGACCAGAGCCGAAACCAAGAGTCGGCTGTTTAACCAACTGAGCCACCCAGGTGCCACCTTGGAGAGATTTTGATAGGAATTTCAATACATATGCATTACACTGTATATCAATTTGGGACAAATTGACATATTTTCTTTCTTTTTTTTTTTAAGATTTTACTTATTTTACTCATGCTTTCTCTCTCTCTCCCTCTGTCTCTCTCTTCCTAATATATAAATAAAATCTTTAAAGAAAAATTTTGAAACTAGAGAGGTTTTGGTTGCAAACAGTGTGAATGCACCAAATGCCACTGAACTCTAAACATTAAAGTGGTTAATTGCATGTGAACTTCACCTAAATTAAAAAGCAACAACAACAACTATACACAACACAGGATCCTAGACTGGGTCCTATTTTGGAAGGGAAAAAAACGACAGAGGACGTTACTGCATCAGTGGACAAAACTGGAATATGGACAGTAAATTCCTATTTCAGTGTGAAATATTCTGAAACTGAAAAATGTACTCTAGTTGTATAAGAGGATCTCATTCTTAGGAAATACCGAGTAAAGTATTTGGGGTAAAGGGGCATGAATTGTTCAACTTCAAATTGCTTCAGAACATTCAAATGCTTCAGAACAAATACGTACACCGAGAAAACGAAGGTTATGGCAGATGAGGCAAAACGATAACAACGGGAATTTGAATGAAGAGTACACAGTCTTATTCTTACAACCTTTGGTTAAGTCTGAAACTTCCCAAATAAAAAGATTTTTTAAAAACACCCGACATTTAGTTGTCTCCCACGGAGCTTACGATGAAATGCAGCCTCCCAACGGGGACTGGGAAGCGCTCCAGGACCTGATTTCCATACCTGTGTGGCCTCCTCGGTGCTCTGAAATGTGTTCCCGCCCAGCTGCATGGGCTGCGTTCCCCTCATTTCCAGGGCTGGGACACAGGCCCTGCTCCTTTCTGCTCCAGACCGCTGGCCCTCCTCAGGTGCCCCACACGGAAGGCTCCTTCCCTGAAGCTCAGGTGTTGCCTGCCCAGGTTGACTTTCTCTACCTCCAACTCAGTCTGTCTGAAGAAGCCCCCCGACCTTCCTGTGAGTCTCTGTTACCAGGTTTATTTCCATCATAAACCAAATCACGTTGTGACATTAGCTTCTTAATTTGTGTATCTGTTGTTCATTGTCTCTCCACCACTGTTGCAATTTGAACTTTGTGAGGCACGAAGTCTTGTAGCTCCGGGATCTTTAACCGCAGAACCATGCCCAGTACCTAGGGGCACTCGGTTGACACTGGCTGAGTGGCAGAAAGAACCGTCATCCCAGTTGCTAGGTCCTGGAAGGGGACATGAGAGAGCATAAAAGAGCATGGGCCAAGTCATGCCCTGGAACCCCACTCGCCCACCCCTGACACACTCATACACACTCACGCCTGGCCCCTTTTTTGGGTATTCTGCCCTGTCTTGGCCTCCCCGAGGCTCAGGGAGAATCTGAACTCCTGTCCCCCCACCTCACTCCTCTGACCAGTCAGTCCTCAGCTTGGCTCCCGTCCTTGGCCTACTCCCCCGACGGCAACTGTCGTCAAGGTCCATCCTTAGCCCTCTTCTTTGCTGGCTGGTTCTTTCTCCCCAAGTGTTACTCGTCTGTTCTCCAGCCTTCGTGAGTGTGTGTGCGCGTGTGGAGTCTTCAACCGTAACCTCGCTCTTCTCTCCAGATGGTGTATCCAGCTGCCCACTGGGTGGTCTTCTAGACCCCTCAGACTCAACCTGCTCAACCCTTGATGCGCCGCCCTCCCTCCCACACTGTACCTTCTCCCGCGTCTCCCAGCTGGATTCCTGGCAACACGCCGACAGCTCCATCCCAGCCTCGCTCAGACGCGGCTCCTCGGTGTGCCGCGCGGTACCACGACGTCCTACCCGCCGTCCGGTGGGCGCGTCCGCCGCTACTGTTCTTACACAGTGTCCCCTCCCCTGTTCTCTTGCCTGCCCCGTCTATACTTCCAGTGCTGCCTTCCGAAAAGTAGCTGGTGGTGGGCCACTCTCCCTTGTCCACACACCCGTGCTATTTGCTGTATTTTCCTGAGGGTTAAGTCCAGACTTGATAGCCTGACGTCAAATGCCCTCCACGGTATGCTCCCAAACCGTGTCCCAAGGCACGCGCCCTGTCCAGCTGTCCTGGTCGCCTCACATTCCCCTCGCCTGCAGGCGCTCTGCGGCTTCTGTGCCCCTGCGCCGGTCAGCCCTCGGTCTTCTTGGAAAACCCTTTCACCCTTCTCCGTGCCATCACACTAGGTCCTCCTCCATGAAGCCTTCCTGAATCCACGAAGGCGGAGCTGTGTTTCCTCTCTGTGCTCACAACACACTGCATTTTGCTTTTTACCTCCTGAGTCACCCTGGCCAGTCACTCTGGCTGTGACCCGTTACTTCCGTATCTACCTCGAAGACACCGAGCCCCTTGGGGCTGGGCACGCACTACTCACTCTGTCACCGTCCCCGGCGATCTGGCGGGCCAGAGGTCTCTTCTCTTACCGACACTGGGCTCGTCTCTGAGGCTGCGCCCCTCACATGGCGCCTGTTTCCCACCTGGAAGTGGAGCCCTTTGTGCACGTACCTCATCTCTCCAGGAGATTAGGAGCTCAGCTGCGCTCGCCTTCATACTCCCCCGTCACATCTCACGGTGTTCCACGAGCGGCGGGAGGAGTAAGGAAGCAATGCATTTCGGAGCACCAGGAGGCAGAGCGACCAGGCAAGGGTACGAGCCAGCCTCAGCATTTTAGGTATCTCGTTCCGATAAGCAAGCCATAAGTCAAGTGCAGTCTCCCACAGACCGTGTTTGCACCCGAGTGTGGGCATCTGAATGTGGAACAAGTGTGCGTTGGTGTGTAGTGTAAGATACGCCCTGGCAGCCTTTGAATCAAACTTCTCTTAACCTGCACGTACTGCAGAAGACTTCTAGTCGCTAGTCCCAGTGCTTTTGGGGGGGGCAGAACGTTTTGAGTACATTTAGGTTGTCTTGTATTAGTTTACTTAAAACATTATTCCAAAGTACTGGATGAAGGAAGGGCACCTGGGTGGCTCAGTGGGTTAAGCCTCTGCCTTCAGCTCAGGTCATGATCCCAGGGTCCTGGGATCGAGTCCCGCATCAGGCTCCTTGCTCGGCAGGGAGCCTGCTTTCGCCTATGCCTGCTGCTCTCCCGGCTTGTGCTCTCTTGCTCTCTCTTTCTCTGACAAATAAATAAAATCTTTAAGACCCATCTTGAAGTTTACTGGAAAACCAAGATAATGACAGGACGTAACTTTCTTCTCATCTCCCTACAGAGAATTTCAGTAGGCCAACAGAGGAATTAAAAATATTTACTCCTAATTATGAGGAGGGAAGTGAAGAAGTCTGTAACCTCGCCAGTGGTGTCCGATTGAAAAACTTGTCACCGCCAGCATCCTTAAAAGGTAAAGAAAATTGGACCTGGTGTTCCAGGACCTAGCCTCCCCTTTTCCTTTCTCTAGGGTGACTGTCGAAAAGGGAGAGAGGGAGACAGTAACAGACCGGGCGGCTGTCCGCGTCCTGTTGCCCTAGACAGTCGAATCTCCCTGGAAGGCTTGGCTTTTCTGCCTCTGACCTGGTGCCACCTGCTCCCCTGGGGCAGATTCTGGAATCTGCTCTGAACAAAGTTTAGTTCAACTGCATAAACGAATGAGGTGTAGTACATTTTTCATTGAATCAAAGCCAAATAATGAGGGAGAAAATTGAATTCTGACCCTGTTTCTGCCATTTACTATTGTAAGAAATGGTAAGCATAGAATTTGTGTCCGAGCTGTAGTCTTGCCCCTTTAAAGAAAAATGACTTTCCAGCCGTTCCAGTATGAATTCGGCTCTGAGTCATGCCATCCATAAATCACCCAAAGGGTCTGAAGGGTGGCCTAGGACACCTGCGGCTGCTGGGTCTTCAGAAAGCGCCGTTTATGCCGCCGCGTCTCCGAACGCAGGGGGCGGCCCGGCTTGGCCCCTGCAGTGCTCCGTGGGCAGGAGGTTCAGATTTTGTCCCGACACAGAGAGGGTCACGGAAGGACACCCTGGGCGAGATCTCACCGGGCCGCGTTGGAACTGCAGCTCGGGGCTCCCCGGCGCGTGCCGCGAGCGCAGCGATGGTGGCGCCTGTCCCGGGGACGAGGCCGTGAGGGCGTCAGGGAGCGGCAGGCAAGGGCCGGCGGGAGAGACCCACACAGCTGCGGCCCGCGCGCCTCCGACTGCGGGGCCCACCGTGACCTCCGGCCGCCCCACAAACCTGTCGCGCTCCCCCCGCAGCCGGTCTCGTTGGTCTCAGGCAGCGGGCCCTGCGCCCTCGGCGCTCCAGCTCGCGCTCTGGGGCGGGCCCTCCGCGGGGACCCCCTCCGGGGCTGGCGAGGCCGGCGCCCCCGGCGCCTCCGGAGGCATCTGCTGCGGGCAGTGAGCGCCGGCGCGGGGCTTTCCGCCCGCAGAACTCTCGCTGGTTCAGCTGGACAGCATGAGCCTCTCGCACCAGATGATGGTGAGGTGCGCAGCCATCATCGGCCTGACCTTCACCACGGAGCTGCTCTTCGAGGTCCTGCCTTGCTGGAACATGAAGATGATGATCAAGGCGCTGGCGACGCTCGTGGACGCCAACGTCTTCGACTGTTTCCGCAATGGCAAGGAGCTCCGAACCGCCCTGAAACGCAACACTGCCTCGTTTGAGGTGAACCACCGCTCGCTGTCTCTGAAGCCCAGCCAGGGCGTGGGTGAGTGCGCCCCGGGGTCGCCCCCTCCCCGCCCTGCTCTTGGCTGCGGAGCCCCCTGTGGGGCGCGGAGCTGACATCTGTGCCTTTCTGTCCCCAGCGCACCACGAGGGGGAAGAGCTCCACGAGCTGGAGAGCGAGGTCATCGAGTGCCACATCATCCGGTTCTGCAGGCCGGTGATGCAGAAGACTGCCTATGAGCTGTGGCTGAAGGACCAGAAGAGAGCCATGCACCTGAAGTGCGCGCGCTTCTTGGAGGAGAGCGCGCACAGATGCGACCACTGCCAAAGTGGGGACTTCATCCCCTACCACCACTTCACCGTGAACATCCGCCTCAACACGCTCGACGTGGACACCATCAAGAAGATGGCCAAGTCCCACGGATATAAAAGTAAATATGCCTCGGTCTTCATCAGTCCTAACTCTTCCTGGGGAGCGGCCTGGGTTTGGACCCCGAGGGCTTCAAGTCCCTCGAGGCATGGGTTCTGCAAATGGCTGAGGACTTGAGTCAGTAGATCACTGGGGTTGGGTGGGTATGGGTGGGGGGAGGGGCTGGGGTCTTGGGGGGGGACACATGTGAGCAGCTGAGTCCATCAGAAACAGTCTTGCTGTGACACTCAGAGGGTTTGAAGATGAGGACTCTGGCAAAATGGGGTACAACCGAGCTCAAGGTAAAATATCCAGAGGGATAAAACTGACCCAGCTTAATGCACACCAAGGATGGACTCCAAGGGCGGGGGGCTCACATGTTGAAGTGGAAACAAGAGCAAGAGGGAATGCTGTTTCTTGGCAGGTGAGAATGTTGCTCTGGCAGTCAGGTTTGAAATACGGTTCCATCAGAGAAAGAATGTGAGTGGGGGAGAATCATGCAGGGCTAAGCAGGTCAGGGCCCCCAGAAAGGGGGCTCTGGCTCAGGGCAGAGGTTCCAGATCATCCGTGAAGCAAAAGTGAGGAAGCTGCAGTCTGAGAGCAAGAATCAGCTACACAGTCTGGATTCAAGGGGTGTCAGGTACCAGGGACTGTTAGCACAGGCATGATGGGTGTGAGGCTAGAGGCAGCAACCCCAACTCCAGCCCTCCCTCATGGGAGATCAGGGAGCATCACAGGGCTACACGCCCGAGCCAGAGGCCTTGGTCATTATGGCTAAATCTGGTTGGGAAAGCAGAGGATGTAAGACAGGATTCTTATATTTTATGGATATTAAAAATTAGGAAGAAATGTATCTAAAGTACCTAGCACATAGTAGGTACAAAAATAATTTCTAAAGATTTTAATTATTTATTTAGAAATTTATTTAGAGATTATTTATTTAGAAATTATTTAGTGAGAGAGCTAGAGAGAGAATGCAAGTGGGGGGCAGAGCAGAGGGAGAGGGAGAAGTAGACTCCCAGCTGATCAGGGAGCCCCATGCGGCTCTCGATCCCAGGACCCCAGGATCATGACCTGAGCCAAAGCAGATGCTTAACCAACTGAGCCACCCAGGCGCCTCCCAAAATAAATATCTATTCTCATTCATTCTTTATTTCACATACATTGTCCTTTGATCTTCATGTTAACCTTTCAAGGTGGAAGGCTCTTGTTACTTTGTACATGAGAAAACTGAGGTTCTGGAAGATTCAATAACTTGTCCAGTGCCACAGAATGAGTGATAGATCATTCAGTCACAGGTCAGTATCATTCCCAAGCTCATGCTGTGCCCAGTACACCTGAGCTTCCCAAAGTGCAGGGTGGGGCCTTTGGGCAAGGCTAACGGGGGAGATTGGAAGAGGTTTCTGGATGCAGCCATCAATGGAGTCAGAGAGTAAAGAAGACGATGCCCTCTCCGTCCTCAATCAGGAAGAAAGCAGCTTTGCACTGTGGCACGAGTCTAGTGTTGACCCGGAACCAACACTTGCTCATCTCCCTTTTCAAAAAAGAGAAGTCAGACTTTAGGTTCCAATCCCTAGAGTCTGGATTCTCATGGATCGTACGGGAGAAAAAGCCAGCCTGGAGCCATTTTAAGTACTTCTTGGGAGTATGAGAAGAGCCTTAGATGTTGGAATGGAAGACTCAAGAAAATAACAACTTTTAAGGACTTGAGGACCAAGAGAGGGCAGACCCCTACAACAAACAAAACAGGCGTCCAGAGGGCAGGCAATGAGGGCTGACAAGGATGCGTAGGCAAATCCAAGAAGCTTCAGGGGTGATCCCAACATAGAGCCATGTTCAAGGAACCAGAGCAAGTACCAGCAGGAGAGAGTTGACTGAGGGAGATAAGAGACAGCGGAAGCAAGGGGCAGCCTGGGGGACTGAGTTGGTTAAGTGTCCAACTCTTGATCTCAGCCAGGGTCTTGATCTCAGGGTTATGAATTCAAACCCTGTGTTGGGCTCTATGCTGGGTGTGGATCCTACCAAATGAATGAGTGAATGAATGAATGAGGAAGGAAGATTTCAGACTATGTGGAACCAGTGAGTCTCTCCATGTATGTCTTTATATATATATATTTGATGGCAGTGGGGAGGGGGTAAAATTGCAGTTGATTTTTAAGATTTATTTTTTAGAGAAGGGGGAGGGGCTAAGGGAAAGAATCCTAGGCAGACTCCCTGCTGAGAGTGGAGCCTGACACGGGGCTCGACCCCACAACCTTGAGATCATGACCTGAGTCAGAATCAAGGGTCAGACGCCCAACCAACTGAGCCACCCAGCCACGCCCACAGTTGGTTTTAAGCAGGCTGGCGAGGGCTGTCAAAGAAAGCAACTTCAGTTATTTTTGGATTCTCCAATATACCTTAGCATTCACTCGGGCGCTTCTGTGCCCTCCTGTGACTCTGAGTAATGTCTGTGCTTTTGTCCACTCCTTTGCCTGCGGAAGCCAAAGCTCTACTGTTTCTCTTGTCAGAACTTTCCACCTGTTTAAAAGGCTATCAACTAGACATCTTTAAAATTTTCCTAAAAGTCCTACAATAGAAACAATAATCCCAAGCCCCAGTGCCCCACACACTTTCAGTACTTCTCAGGGGCCAACATCTTAACTTAGCTGTTCTTTCTGGTCATCGCCTCCATAGACAAGATGATGTGTTCATACAGTTAAAACAAAACAAATTGTGGCATTATCTGTTTTCTTCTTAATTTGGTGAACAGATACAGTATGCCAGGTGAGAACGTACCCCTGTCACACTACTCCTCAGGACCAGTACCGTTAATGACCATCGTTAGATAAATCATTAAGAAGACCATGCAAATGCTATTCATTCCAGAACCAAGTAATATACTGTAAATGGAGTTCTTTTTTTTTTTTTTTAAGATTTTATTTATTTATTAGAGAGAGAGAGAGCACAGGCAGACCGAGAGGCAGGCAGAGGCAGAGGGAGGAGCAGGCTCCCTGCCGAGCAAGGAGCCCGATGTGGGACTCGATCCCAGGACGCTGGGATCATGACCTGAGCCGAAGGCAGCCGCTTAACCAACTGAGCCACCCAGGTGTCCCTGTAAATGGAGTTCTTAATGAAAGTTTATTTTTCCTTGAGTTTCTAGGATAATTTTTTTTTTTTTGCAATGTCTTCATTATAATATCCTATCTTGGCTGGATACTCTATCCATTATCCCTGAACCTTGTGCCTGTAGGTAATACTGGTAAAGGACATAGAGTTGACCTTTGAACAACAGGTATGAAATATGCAGATTCACTTATGTGCAGATTTTTTTCAATACGTACAGTAGAATACTATGAATGTATTTTCTCTTATGATTTTCTTAATAAGATTTTCTTTTTTCTAGCTTATTTTATTGTAAGGCTAGAGTAAATACATAAAACATAGAAAATATGGGTTAGTTAACTTCATGTTGTAAATAAGGCTTCTGGTCAACAGCAGGCTGTTAAGTAAAGTTTCGGGAAAGTCAAAAGTTATATGTGAATTTTCCACTGCTGGGGGGTGCAGGGGTCGGGTGTCCCTAAGCCCCTGTGCTGTTCAAGAGTCAGCTGTAATTGGAAGAGGATCAAAGACCATAGGCATAGATTAGGTAGTGAGGAAGTTGATTCTCTTTTCAATTCTCGCGTTCCTCAAGCCCTTCTTGTTATTAAGTCTTGATCCCCGAAGATCTGCAGTCCACGGCCATCCTCATGGGCTCTGTCCTTCAACTGCCTCTACGTGCTTCATCAGAGACCACTCTTCTCACTCCTTTGCCTTCTGAACATGCAGTGAAACCCCTCCCAGCATTCATTCAACAAATACTGAGCTCCTGCTCTGTGCCAGACCCTGCTGCAGGCACGTGGAGTACATCAGTGAATAGAAGAGCATTCATTCTATTGTGGAGAAGCAAGGAAAAAACACAATAAAGAAGTAAGAAATCGACAGTGTGTTGTGGGAGGTAGAACCCACTGCAGGGAAGAAAACTGAGAAGAATATTTGGTAGGGTGAGGGGGTGAGGAATGCAGAGTCGTTAGGGGAGCCCTCACTGAGAGCTGAGATCCCCAGAAAGACAAAGAAAGTGAGGGATTTTTGTCTTGGTGATGGCTAGGGAGGAGCATTCCAGGCAGAGAGGATAGCCCTGGCAATGACCCTGGAAAGGAATTGATCCCTTCCATTCTATACACTGTGGGTTTATGGTTTTTAAGATTGTTTTATTCTCATTTCAATGGGGTAAAATGTCCTGGACCCGGAGGTACTAGAGATAAACAAAGGAATTCAGTCTGTCACCTTGAACCTGAAGTCCTATTTCCAGGTGTTTGAAACCATGAGATGAGCAAGTGGTATCTTTGCTTTCCTCCTTGCTTCTGAGAACCTACAAGCATTTTGTATATGTTTTTTCTTTTGAATTTTACAGATCCCTTTTGAAGTAGGGAACTTTTAAGAAATATATCCTTCATAAATGAAGAAAATTGAGAACTGAAAATAATATGATTCACCTACAGGGTAAAAGATAGAATGACAAAAGCATATCTTGTGCTCCCCAACTTTGTTTCCTTTTCTAGCCAATATTGCTTGTCTCCAAATCCCATTCTATCACTATTACAATTTGAAACATAAAAAAATAGAGACATTGGGGACACCTGCATGGCTCAGTCAGTTAGATGTCTGCCTTCATCTCAGGTCATGATCCCAGAGTCCTGGGATCGATGCCCATGGGTTCCCTGCTTGGTGGGAAGCCTGCTGTTTCCTCTCTAGCTTCCCCTCTGCCCCCACTTGTGTTCCTTCTTTCACTCTCTCTCTCTGTCAAATAAATAAGTAAAATCTTTTTTTTAAAAGATTATTTATTTATTTGATAGAGATCACAAGTAGGCAGAGAGGCAGGCAGAGAGAGAGAGAGGGAAGCAGGTTCCCCACTGAGCAGAGAGCCCAATGTGGGGCTCGATTTCAGGACCCTGAGATCATGACCTGAGCCAAAGGCAGAGGCTTAACCCACTGAGCCACCCAGGCACCCCTGAATCTTTAAAATATATAGAGAGATGTTGAAGGAAAAATAGCATTTTATTTTTCTTACTGATTTTTTTTCAAAAAATGTGCATTATATTCTGCAAATATTTACTGAGCATCTACTATGTGCTGGGCAGTGATCTAGGTGCCAGAGATATAGTGCTGAAAATGATAGACCATAAAAGAACCTTACAGGCCTTGATAAATAGTGTGACTTCTATTTTAAGGAGGTTGGAAGACTTTGGAGATTTATTAATTAGAATTAGTATTGGCTACATGTGATGAGGACCCAGCTAGAGTGGCTTTAATTTATTTACTGTCAAATTTATTTCTCTCTCATGTAAAATGTTTTATCTGATCATTAGGACTAATGTGAAGGCTTCATCATCATCAGAAACTCTTGGTCTGAAAATGGCTGCTAGAATTCCAACCACTGGGGAGCCTGGGTGGCTCAGTGGGTTAAAGCCTCTGCCTTCGGCTCAGGTCATGATCCCAGGGCCCTGGGATCAAGTCCTGCATCGAGCTCTCTGCCTGCTTCTCTGACTACTTGTGATCTCTGTCAAATAAATAAATAAATAAATAAATAAAATCTTAAAAAAAAAAAGAATTCCAACCATCATGTTTACATTTAACACTGGAAGAAGAAGAGAAACCAAAATAAATAAATAAATTTTTTAAAATTAAAAAAAGAAAAGAAAAAGAAAGAAAGGGATGCCCCCTTCCCTTTTAAGGGATCTTCTAGAAATCCTATGCAGAACTTAGTCACACAAATATATCTAGTTGCAAGGGAGGCTGGAAAATGGAAAATGTAGCTGCCTTGAGTAAAATTGAATTTTATTTGTAAGGAGGAAAGGGACAATAGAATGGAGATAGGAGACCAACAATCTCTGGCATGGAAATATGAGTCATGTGTTTAAAAACATATTCTGTCTTCTTTGTAGAGAACAGATTACGGAGATGGGACTAGAAGGGATATCAGTGTTTCACAATTGTCCAGATAAAATTTGGTGGTGGACTAGGGCGGTGCTAGAGTAAAGACAGACAGAAGAAGATGGATTCAGGTATGTTTTGAGGGAAAGTCAACAGGACTTCTGATGGGCTGAATGGGATGAGGGAAAGAAAAGAATCCAGAGCAGTGCCTAGGTTTTTTGTCACTGAGAAAACGGATACGTGCCTCTGATGCTTAGTAAGATCAGAGAATTGGTTGAAAGAGAGGTCCAAGAGTTCTGCTTGGATTGTGTTAATTTTTAAATGCCTGTTGCCATTCAAACAGCTGTTGCCAAAGAGGCATTGGGTCCATGAATCTGTAGTTAAGGGTAGACGTCAGGCTCAGAGATTCAACAGTTGGCAGTCATCGGCATATGACTAGAATTCATAGTCATGGGCAGAGGAAGTCACCTGGGAAAATGTGGATGGAAAAGGGAGCCCAGGACCAAAGGGGAGCTCACCAACACTGGGACTGTTGAGAGAGGAGTAGGAGCCAGCGAAGTGGGCGTCCGATGACAAAAGCAACCAAGAGAACGGCTGTTAGAAAAGCTGGTGAAAGGAGGGAGTGGTTGATTGAGGTTAGTGCTCAGAGGTGTAATAACGAGTGGACAAATGTGACCTTTGCATCTGGCAACATGGTAGCCGCAGGTAACCTTTACAGGACCGATTTTAGAGGAGTAGTTCAATTTATTCAGCATCTAGTCACTAGAAATACACTAGCTGGCAGTCTAGGGAGAGAGGTGGGCAAATTATTCCCTACACAGGGTGACAGTAAGGACCATGACAGAGGTCTGCACAAGGCACAGGTGAGGGGGGCACTCGATCTGTGGGGACGAGGGCACAGAAGGCTTTCAAAAGAAGATGATAACTAGACGCTTAAACTGCATGTTTAGAAATCGAAAGATCGATGGAGTAATGCGTTGGCCTTGGAGCTGGGAGATCTGGATTCCAGTCCTACCTCCGTCCCTAACAGACAGTTGAGACAGTCCCTTCCCTGTCCAGGGTTCTTCCTTCCTCCTGCATGCGGAAGTGGCTAGATCCGACCGTCCTCATTTGTTTCTGTTTTAAGATCATTAGGGAATTTTCTAACCTCTTGGAGTCTGGATAGATGGAAGGTTTTGAGTTCAAAGCTCTCTGCCCTTTAGTTAGCCTACTTAAATGTGCATGTTCCTGCACTGGAAACAGACCGTTTATTCACAGTTTCAGGGGCTGCAGGGTAAACGGGTTAGGGTAACGTTAGCGTCTCTAACCAACCCCAGCACTGCACGGGCTGAACACTTGCAAAGTCCCTCTGACATGGGCTGTTTCGCATGAACGTTATTTTGAATTAAAAGCAACCCAGATCCAGCAGATTCAGAGAAAGATCTTCCCGTGCCCTGCCTGCCTGCTTTTCCAGCAAGAGTGAGTATCAAGCAGGGACTCCTCCTGACCTAGGAAGCATCCTTGCATAAGAAGATAACCTTTGGGGACGCCTGGGTGGCTGTTAGTTAAGCGGCTGCCTTCGGCTCAGGTCATGATCCCAGTGTTCTCGGATCGAGTCCCACATCGGGCTCCTTGCTCAGCAGGGAGCTTGCTTCTCCCTCTGCCTCTGCCTGCCACTCTGTCTGCCTGTGCTGGCTCCTGTGCTCTCTCTCTCTCTGACAAATAAATAAATAAATAAATAAATAAATAAATCATCTTTAAAAAAAAAAAAAGAAGAAGATAACCTTTGTTTTCCAAGCATCTCCTCTCACCTTCCTGCTAATGGTCTTCCTCCCCTTTGGATCCTCAGGACACCCCCAACCCCTTGTCCTTGGCTCTTATAAGCTTTGTGTCTCCTCACACCGGAATTTCCATGTCTGCATGGAGTCCCCTTAATGACATCAGTTAAATTTGATTTCCCCTGTTAATCTGTCTCACATCAATTTGATTTAGTTCAGCTAGAAGGACCCTGAGGGGCAGAGGAAGTCCTTCTGTCCTCCCCAATGACACAAGAGAATGGTTTCTTTCCTGCACATCTAATGATCCCGTGAAAGTTCTGGCAAATGGTCTTGAGCACAGTAAGTCAGGGACACAGGCTGCTTCCACTCTGTCTTTTTGCCGTCCCGTAGATATGATTATTTGCTCTCTGGCAGAAGCAAAGTGGAGGCGGTACCAGACCATCTCAGCCCACAGGTGCCACAGAGTACGTTTGACAGGATTCCACCTTAGACGGACGCGTGGGCTCCCCTGAGGCGTCTGTGTGGGCAGCCGGCCTGTGTCAGGAGAGGGGCAGCGAGCGTCTCTGGTGGACCCGACATCATTTCTCCCGTGTGGAACATGTCGTGACGCACAGAACTCATTTCTTTGTTTATTTTCTAGCTGAAGAAGAGATCACCTTTTCCAAAGTAGAGATTCCTAAGAAATCGGAGATATTTTCTGAAAATCCCAGGTACAGGCATATGTAATTGTTTAGGCATAAACATTTGTCATTAAGTACAGAATACGCTTAAAATCTTCTGTCTGGTCAGTTCTTTTCGGCCTCTTTGGTGCGAGTGGGGCCATGTCGGGGTGTGTGCATGGTGAGTTTGGTCAACGGCATCTATGTCAGCGTTATCCTCTCTTTTATTAGTTTTTTAAAGATATTTTCATATCAAAAGCGAAGTGTAGCTACAACTTATTCCTCCAATTTATTTCTGCATTTGGACAGTCCTGAAGAAATAAGAGAAAAGATCTTGAGTTTCTTTGATGTCATCATAACAAAAATGAAGATGTCTGAAGAAGACATCATTCCTCTGGAATCTTGCCAGTGTGAGGAGATCGTAGAGATGGTCATCATGCCTTTGGCCCACCATTTTCTGGCTTTGGGAGAAAACAACAAAGCCTTATATTACTTCCTAGAAATTACGTCTGCTTATCTCATCTTGGGTGACAATTATATGGTAAGGTGTTCCCACCTCCCCAGCCCCCCACCCTGCCTTTGAGGCAGTTTAGAGACCCCAGCGCCTGAAGGGAAGCTCTAGGGTGCTCTTGTTACACCTGCCGGCACCCCTTTCCTCTGAAAACCGAATCCCGAGAAGGGCAATGACCTGAGATTGAGAAATGAAAGAACAGATTGCAGCTAGCATCACACACCGTTGAAAACAGTGCCGGCTTGAGAAACCTGCCAGGAACCGTCTACCTACACAGGAAGGGGGTGGACGTCCTATCTCATCCCCAAAACGTATCCATGCTGCCGTTTCAGCAGAGGCTTCCTCAGTAATGTCCCCGTGGCGTTGGCCTTCTGTCCTCCTTAAACACCTGTGAGCGCAAACACCTGTGGGTCTTTGGATGAGCACAAATCTGGTTTTTGTCTTGTGATCCCCAAAGGAGCTCACCCACTTTGGTCCTCGTGTCATTTGTGCTAAATTACCACGCATTTCCTTTAGACCACCAAAACACTAGTGTTTCTCCGGGATAATTGTAAATAATATTCCAGGGCAATGTCCCCTAGAAACATGGGGATTCGATGTATGTATAATGAAATAAAAAGAATTCACTCTTAAGTAAGTTGGGAAGCACTGAGCTGAATAGCTACATAGGTTTCTTTCCTGCAAATACTTCATGGCCTTAATATGCTAAGACACGTGTAATCGTCTAGAGGGTCTGTGTTTCTCAAACATACTTGACCCGAGACCACCTTCTGTAGCACACCTGGCTAGACTGACCCTGCGTGAACTCACTGTAGGAAATGTCCCCCCGGCCCTTGCTCCATCTGACCCCCATTTCTGAGTAGGCAGGCCTGCAGTTCATGTCTACACTGGTGGTCTCTTCCATATTTACAACCACTTTTGATCACAGCAGCCTAATCGACCCTCATGCCTTAGATTTTTATAAAATTTAAAAATTAAACCATTAAAAGTGTTGGTAAGCCCTAGCTCTCTCATATTTACGTTAAAGATGAAAGTCACCCGTGCACGTGATATATCAGTACACTAGCATATGTATGTATGCACACACAGAGACACAGAGAAAAGGGGGATATGGTCAGTGAGTCCCAAGAAGAGAAGGTTTAAGTAGCCCTGGGGACCAGCTTGCTAAGCGCCCCCCTCTCAGTCAGCGGGGAGTGGGGATGGCCAGGAAGACAGTGAAGGGAAGCAGAGCCCCCGCGCAAGTCACCCAGAATGTGCCATCTGCATCCTTTCTCCCAACAACAATAATCTGGTAGGTTCAGGTCAACTCACATTCCCTCTTCTGCCTCCCACTCCCATCTCTGACTGTGTGACACCTGAGGATATCAAGTTTGAAGATTACTCTTCAAATCTGACCTTGCCTTGGTACTCACGTGGGCCAAGGCTGTCCTGTCTAACCATGTCCTAGTAGGTCGTAAACGAGGTAGGGAGACTTGCTCAGGGCCTTGCTTCCTGAAGATGGCCCTGGCAAAGGAAACGGGAGTGGTTCATAACTCATTCCCAAAACGGAGGTCGGCTTCTCATAGACGTGGGGACGCCATCAGGGGCAAGGGGTGCGTTGTTGGAAGTAGGGGCCATCGCAGTGGAATTACTCAGAGGAGGAAATTGCCCTGGATCCATCCTCTCGAGCAAGTGGCCCAGTGGACAAAGACAGGCCTTCAGGTGGCCAGGATCTTGACCCACCCAGGGCTGCCTCGAGTTTGGAGGCTCTTCCTAGTCCAGGGCCGGGGCTGGGGTGGGAGGGGTCCTGCCCTGGCAGCCGCTCTTGCCTGCTCAGTAGAGGCTGGGTGGTGGCCCTCTGTGGCCGGACCCCCTGAGCTGATACTCTGTGCCACTCCGCCGGCTGCAGGCATACATGTATTTGAAGGAGGGAGAGAGGTTGCTGAAAATGCTCAAGGACGACAAATCCTGGAGTCACACTTTTGAGTCCGCTACCTTTTACAGCCTCAAAGGTCAGGTAAGAAGCCATTACAAACACGGTCTCGTGTTGCTTGCCCCAGGGCCCTTAGAAGCCACAGAAGCCCTCCCTGGCCTTCCCGCAGCCAGGAATCCTGGCCCAGATGGCAGAACCTCAAGCCCCGCTACTCCCGCCTGCTTGCAGTCACCTGCCGGCAGCACAACCCTCCTTGTCTTTGTGGGGGGGACGTCATCATGAAAGGTTTTTCTAACAACCTCCAAATGTGGACATGAACTTTGTCCCCTTCCCTTCTCCCTGTAGGTCTGTTTCAACGTGGGCCAGATGGTGCTTGCCAAGAAAATGCTGCGCAAGGCACTGAAGCTCCTCAACAGGGTCTTTCCCTACAACTTGATCTCCCTGTTTCTTCACACCCACGTGGAGAAAAGCAGACACTTCTACTATGCGAATCAGCAGGCCCAAGAGAGCTCACCTCCAGGGTAAGGGAAGGAGCTGGGACGAGCTGGAGGTCTCCCCACAGAGAGACTTTCCCACACGCCACCAGCCCCCAAAGCCTGGGCTTCTGATGGGTGTGGGAAGGCCCGGTGGCTCTGCCCTGAGGCTCACTGGTGCCCAGGGGAGCCGATCAGGGAGCGGGGGGGGGGGGGGGGGGGCCCCGGGGGGGGGGGGGGGGCCCCGGGGGGGCCCCGAGGGGGGGGGGGGGGGGGGGGGGGGGGGGCTCCCGGGCAAGGTGGGGTTGCCCCAGATTGCCTCCCAGCAGCCTTTGTGAAGGTGAGTGCAGGGAGCAACTGCGCTCTGGTGTCCTGCCCCGGTCCGTCCCATCAGTCCCTCCGACCCGCCCTGTTTCCCTGGAAGCTAGTGGCACAAGCTCCTCACGAGCCCCCGTCACAAGCCCTTTTCGAGCCAGGGATACAGAGACAGCACTGGGTATCGTCCCTGCCCCAGACTGCAGTGGAGGGTCCCAAAGACCTTGGCCAGAGGACAGACTGCCCACCCATCTACGGTCTGGATGGGGATGTGATGGGAGTAACCATCAGTCAAGATTAGACCAGTAAGATTTCTCAATGGACGTAAATTGTACCTATAAAAAACTATAAAAAATTAAAATGGTGGGGGAGGGAGGGGATCCTGTGTGGCTCAGTCACTTAAACATCTGACTTTTGATCTCAGCTCAGGCCTCGATCTCAGGGTGTGAGTTCAAGTCCTGTGTTCGTAGTTGTTGAAGCTGGGTGTTCCGTGCATGTGGTTCGTGGCATCTTTCTGCTTTACTGGATGTATGTTTGGAATTTCCCACAACAAAAGATTTTGGGTGTACTCCACCTATCCAGTCGGCACCAAGGGAAATGCCAGCTCACTGGGCATCTGGAGAGCTGACAGAGGACACCTCTCCCATGCTGAGAGAGGCCAGGAGCAATACCCCTCCAGGTTCTGCCCGAGATGCAAACATCCATTTCTAGGAGCTGTTTGCTAGGCGCCCCCTCCAAGCCCACTGCCTTCCCCCAGAAGTGTTCCCTTACACGTGGGGGAGCCTGGAATGGAAATGAGCCCCTTTGCAGGTTAGGGATAGGCTCGTGGGAGTGGTGCCCCCCGTCTCAGGAGAACCAGGAGGGAGGGGCCTGGAGAGTTCAGCAGAGATCTCTCCAAGAGGCGGGGGGGGGGTCAGAGTTTGGGTCACCTGTAGGTCGATCAAATACAGCCCACCGAGTTCACTTTGAAGTTCAGATGAGCAATGAAGCTCTTTTTTACTCTCTCTTTTTTTTTTTTAAGATTATTTATTTATTTATTTATTTTTTATTTGACAGAGAGAGAGGGAGAGAGAGCAAGCAAGCACAGGCAGACAGAGTGGTAGGCAGAGGCAGAGGGAGAAGCAGGCTCCCTGCCGAGCAAGGAGCCCGATGTGGGACTCGATCCCTGGATACTGGGATCATGACCTGAGCCGAAGGCAGCCGCTCAACCAACTGAGCCACCCAGGCGTCCCTACTCTCTTTTTTTTTTTAAGACAGGAAAAATTAGTGTGCGTGAAGGAGGAGGGGCAGAGGGAGAAAGAGAGAGAATCTTTTTTTTTTTTTAAAGATTTTATTTATTTATTCAACACAGAGAGATCACAAGTAGACAGAGAGGAAGGGAAGCAGGCTCCCCACTGAGCAGAGAGCCCGACGCGGGGCTCGATCCCAGGACCCTGAGATCATGACCTGAGCGGAAGGCAGACGCTTAACCCACTCTTAAGCAGGATCCATGCTCAGCACAGGGCCCAGTCCAGTGCGGGGCCTGATCCCACAACCCCGGGATCACTACCTGAGCTGAAACCAGTAGCCCCGAATATTTTTTAGGATACATACATGTCACACACATATTTTGATCACCTGCACTCTAAAGAAATTATTGTTCTGAAATGCAAATTTAACTGGGCATCTCACATGTTCCTTCCCTAAATCTGACCAGGGTTGTTAACAGTCATATTTTATCACAGGAATAAGAAGTTACCTGCATGAGGAAAAGGGGGGAAGTGCTGGGAGTAGGAGACTGCAGTGCTGTGGGTTTCTGACACTATCCGGTCAAAGGGTTCTGATCTTAAGATGAGGACAAGAAGCAATTTTAATGTCAGAGTTTCTATGGCCCTCATGAATGTCTTATGCTGTGAGGGATTTTACCTTGTTTCCTGAGAGGCTTTAAAAAATAATTTCCACAACAGAATCAATGTCATTAATTCTTAAATTGAAAGTACCTGGAATTCTGGGTTTTGTTAACTCACTAATATTGCAGCCAACTCGCTTATCATAAAGATAAGGTTCCTGTTTCTATCATCACAGAAGGGACTGTTGGCTACATGACCAGGCAAACAGCCTGTTGAAGCCACAATTGAGACCCCACACATTGTTTGTAGTGGTCATGCCTCCTCCCCTTGAATACCTTCCAGCACAGGTGGTTCACTATCTCCCGTGACCTTCCATTCCCTTGTTGGAATGTGTCTTAGTCTGCTCAGGCTGTTGTAACGAAACACCATAGACTGGCTGGCTTCTAATTAGCAGAATTTATTGCTCAAGTCTGAGACCAGAGTCCCAGCCTGGTCAGCGAGGGGCCTCTTCAGGTCACAGACTTTTTTATCTTCATATGGTGGGAAGGGGCTGGGGAGCTCTGGGGTCTCTTTTATAAGAGCCCAACCCCCTTCGTGAGGGCTCTACCCTCATGACCTAGTTCCCTCCCTAAGGGCCCACCTACTGTTACCCTCACTTTGGGGGTTAGGATTCAACATATGAATTTGGTGGGGATGCCTTCAGATCATAGCAGAATGGGACTGTGAAAAATGTTCATTTCCTTTGTTAAGCACTCAGGCCCAGCTCCCAGTAGTGATGCTCACTGGAGGACAGGACACCCTGGAGTGGCCAGGCTGAAGGGGACAGAGCCCCGGCACTGCCACTTCTGGCTGTGTGACTGTGGGTTAGTCATTTAACCTGAGTCTCACCTGCTTGCGTAAAATGGGATTCATTATTTCTCCCTTTCTTCTAGGCTTGTTCTCAGAATCCAGTGTGATGAATTATATAAATTTGCTTCTAAAATAACTTCATTTAAGTAGCGATGACCTGACAGGGGACAAGTGATTTGCATAAATTATCTTAATCAATCATCACAAAGTCGGTACTCCCCCCCCCATTTGGTGGGGGGAAAAATGTGCTGCATCAAAATTAAGGTGCCTGGGCTTTACCAGCTTGTAATGGAGGCAGGACTCCTGCTCCCACTGGCTTAGACCTCCCCGACAGGAGCGAGGACTCTGTCCCCGAGTTCCCTTCCAGCACGTGGGCGACGACACCTTCTTTCTCTGTCCCATGTGTCTGTTTTCTCGAACAGGAAGAGGAGGCTGGCGCAACTCTACAGGCAGACGGCCTGCTTCTCCTTGCTCTGGCAGATCTACAGCTTAAACTATTTTTTCCACTACAAGTATTATGGCCACCTGGCAGCTATGATGCAAGTGAACACGGCCCTGGAAACTCAAGATGACTTCCAGGTAGGGTGTTTTTGTAGCGGCTTTTTAAATTTCTGCATCTCGTTTAGAGGGAAACTCTTCAAGATCATGAGAGGGGAGAATAAAGCCCTTCAGGGCTGGGCTGTTGCCAAAGCCAGCCACTCTCAAACACTTGGGTCCCAGAATCACTTTAGACTCAATAATTCCCGAGGACCTCAGAGCTTTTTAATCTCTAGATGTCTTTGGTGCAGAGTGGTGGTTTATTAAAGCACCAGGACAGGACCCGTGGGCAAAAAGAGCTGGGCTGTGAGGGGTGGCTGATTATAGACTATGGGGTTGGGGGAGTAAGGAAAAAGGGACGGTTCAAAGGATATTTATATGTTAAAGAAGACCTACAGGATACCCCAGGCCTTGCCATTGTCAAGCTAAGGTTGTTTTTCCCCCTCCAGCAAGGCATTAACGTTAAGATAGTTGGGAGATTCCTGGAAGAATGTCACCCGTGTCCCCCCCAGGAGTGGGGGGAGTGCTGCAGGTGACAGCTCACACTTGGTCTTCAGCCAGTCCTTCTCCCTCCTCAGCCCAAAGACAGTGAAAGGCAGAGATAACCTCGAGGAGCGAGCTGGACAGGACCATCCTCTGAAGATGTTCTGTGGTGGCTTGTTTTGGTCTTGCACCGTGTTTTCCTCACACGGCAATGCCCTGAAATCCTGAAAGTAGCTGGGACTTCTTTGTGCCCTCCCTGGCATGGTCTCAGGACACCCTGGCAGAAGTACAAGTCCACGTTGTTGGGGAGGAGGAAGGTCCTCTGCTCTTCAGGGTCCTTCTAACTGGACCAAGAGTCAGTTGACATGAGACAGAGTAACAGGAGAAAGTCAAGTTTAATAGCGTTTGTATGGGGATCCACAGAGACAAGAAATTCCAACCCGAGGCCCCTATGAGCTAGAGAGAGGGGTTGGGGCCTGAGGGCACAAAGGGGAAAAGGACTGTCAGCAGGAAGGTGCGGGAGACTTTGGAAAACACAGGTGTTGCTCTGTTGTGCAGAGAAATTGCTTAGCTGAGGAGGAATCTGTTAGTAGCTCTCTCCCTAGTGAAGCAGCCATTTAAGAGACAGGTAAAGAACCCTTCCTTGAAACTGGTATAACACCATATGCCAATTTTATTTCAGCTTAAAAAAATAAATAAATTTGTTTAAGCCTTAAAAAAAAAGCTTTTCCTGAATGTGCTGGGTTTTGATGGCCCATCAGGGGGAAACCTGCCCTTGGCCCCTACAAAATGATAAACCGGGAAGTCTTTGGCTAGATGTGGCAAACTCTGGGAGACAAAACAAGGAATCATTAAACTAAACCCAGTTCATCTAATGAATGATCAGGTCCCTTTAGAAAAAAGCATATCACCTCTAGGTTTCTTGTGGGGCAGTAACTTCCTCTTGGAGTGACGGATTATCAGGAGTTAAGGGAAATGGCCGAAGGGCACTATAAATGGTGGAGGGACTTGAATTCCTAGCCATAAGTCTGCCCCCAGCATTCGGGTCTTCCAGTACCTCGGGATACAGAAATGTTTACAAAGCCCATCAAATACAGTCCCCTGCCCATCCTCCTCCGGTAGCTCCCTGGGCGACTAAACCCAGCCATATTAGACCTCCTTCTGGTTCCTCAAACATTAAGTTCAATCCCCTTGTAGGATCTTTGCAGTGGACATTTCCTTTGCCTGGAGCGCTCATCCCCTGACCTTTACTAGGTTCTGTGCTCTCAGCTTGAAGGTTATCTCCTCCATAGGCCTTTCTGGACCACCTCACCCACTGACTCTCCAACCTGTCCCTCTGTTTTAGTAGCTCTTATCACCAGCTGGCATTATCTTGTTTGCGCCCTTGTTAGCGTGTTGCCTGTATCCACTACTGGCCTGTAATGTCCATGCGAGCAGGGCCCTCATCTGTTACCTTGTCCACGTCCTGAGCTTCAGTAACTACATCTGGCACATAGTGGAGTCTCAACAAATGTTCAGTGAATGAAATTCTTTCATTCCCCTCCCTATTTGGGGGTTGTCTCTTAAAAACATGGTGGTGTTGGGGGACAGGAGACTGCAATGGCAAAGCCAAAATTGGAAAGTGAATCCAAAGAAGCTTGTTAACAATATGCCTGTGGCCAAAGGCAGAGCAGCCTGGCAAGTGGTCCCCTGGGTGCTCAGAAGCAGATGAGACACTCACTGTTGGACAACAGAAGGAACCAGAATGAGCCCTGAGAGAGCTATTTCCGGAACTTCCCCTATCTGCGGTGTGACCGCTGGCAAGCCACAGAACCTCCAAGCTTCATACTTTCTCCGTAAAGTAAAGCAGTTGGACTCTGTGCTCTGGGTCCAAATCCAAGGAGTCCTGGGCTCCGTTACAGCTTTGGACATCTCATCGTCCTGGCAGTCCTCTCCTGGTCCACAATTTCCGGCTGCCCTTCCCCTCTGGTAGCTGCATCGGAAACACAGCCCAGATCAGGAGCACAGAACCCCTTCAGACTGGCTTTGTGGCTGCACAAGGGCCCGCAGTACTATCTGTAACACAGAATGTGTGATTTGAAGAATTCTGGGAAAGAAGTCCCCTTGTCCTAAATTCCTCCCCGCCGACGGCCCCTCCGGTGAGCCCCTTCCGCCATCAGAAACCTTCTTTATCAGGAGCTGCTTCCTCCTCACCTGACCCCAAGCTTTTACATTCCGGAGCAACTTGACCCTTTAAAAGCGTCGTTTGTGGAGCAGCCGGCCTCCCGGGAGGTCTCTCCATTCCATTCACAAGCACGCTTTCCTCTTGTTGAAAGCAAACCAACCAAAACCCTTGTCTTGTTTGTTAAATAACAGAAGTACTTGTTATAAAAACTAAACATCACAGAGATGTAGAAGGTGAAAAGTAAAGTCCCCCTTGTCCCTCAGATTCCTCTCCCAGATACGCACCCTGGAGCGAATCTGCCCGGCTTTTTGCTCTGCGGTCATACAGTCACATAGAGAAACCGCTGCTTTCATTGTTCACAAAAATTAAAACCCTTATATTTGGCTTAAGGACTCTGTGGGAGTCAGCGAGCGTGTCCCGAATCGTCCAATCAACAGGCAGCAGAGACCCAGGCTAATGTGTGCCCCCAAGCCCGTGCCTCGGTCCCAGCTCCGTCCTCAAGCTTAGTAAACACGTGTCCACGGGCCAGCCCTGGGCAGCGTCCCTGGGCTTCCCGCCTCAGTTCCGTCTCGGCGTTGCCCCGCCTCCTCCCCGCTGCTGCCGTTTCAGATCATCAAGGCCTACCTGGACTACTCGCTGCACCACCAGCTGGCCGGCTACCAGGGCGTGTGGTTCAAACATGAAATCATGGCCATGGAGCAGACCTTCAGCCTCCCCCTGAAAGGCGTGGGCGTCGAGATCGTGTCGTATGTGGCCGATACACTGGGCTACACCAAGCTTCTAATGGGTCACTTGGACTTGGCCATTGACTTAGGTCAGGTTTGCCGGGCAAGAAGGGGCACGTGGGATACAGGTAACAGCCTGGAATTTACCGGAATTGTTTCCTTCCCAGGCTCTCGAGCCCACAAGATGTGGGCACTGCTGCGGAACCCCAACAGACATTACATGGTCCTCTGCTGGCTTAGTAAATCTCTCTTCTTGAAAAGCAGGTATTTAGGGGCGCCTGGGGGGCTCAGTGAGTTAAGCCTCTGCCTTTTGCTCGGGTCATGATCCCAGGGTCCTGACATCGAGTCCCGCATCGGGCTCCCTGCTCAGCGGGGAGCCTGCTTCTCCCTCTCTCACTCCCCCTGCCTGTGTTCCCTCTTTCACTGTGTCTCTCTCTGTCAAATAAATAAATAAAATCTTAAAAAAGAAAGGAAGGAAGAAAGAAAGAAAGCAAAGCAGGTATTTAGCTGAAAGTTTTTTCCAAAACTAGAGGGAGGAAGCCATGGTAATTGAGCTTCCGGGGCTCGCTTTTCCCTGGCCGTTGGGTGGCAAAGGACCAGGATTTACAGAAAGATGTGATTGATAATCATAGTCTTTGGGATACCCATTCTCTGCACAGCGTTCTTTTATTTTTTCTTTCTAAGATGTTGTTATTCTTTAAAGTACTCTCTACATCCAACATGGGCTCAAACTTACAACCCCAAGATCAAGAGTCGCACACTCCACTGACCAAGCTGGTCAGGCGCCCCCATCCCTACAATGTCCCTAGTCTGTTTATTCTGGCCAGTGACTGGAGGAGGGTCCGACAGCCATGCTGCTGTGGGGATCAGGCTTTCCCTGGAGGGAAAGGGAAGAGCCTCACAGGGGAGGCAAATGCCCAGAGAAGAGCACCCGGGACCAGGGGCTCCAGCCAACTTAGCCTGACTCTGGTCGCCCTGGTACAAAGGTCTGGGACAACAGTTTAAGCAAAGAGCCCATCTGAGATTTGGGGGTGGGTTTGAAATGTGCGCAAAGGCCACACGTGGTCCGGAGTTGTGGCTACCATGGAAGGGACCAGCACTCCGATCTGTCCTGTCCTCCCAGCACTTCCTGGTCTTACTACCCTCCTTTGCCGCAGAAACAAGCAACTGATCCAGGTGCTGGGGTGGCTGTGGGACCTCTCTGTAACAGAAGAGCACATCTTCAGCAGGGCGTTCTTCTATTTTGTCTGCCTGGACATCATGCTTTATTCCGGTAAATGTGGCTTGGGGCTTTACAGGGAAGTGGGACTACTGTAGGTGTGATGGCGGGGTGCGGCAGCTGTCGGGGCTGGGGTCTTGAGACCACTAGGATTCGGGCTGGAAAGACCTCTAGGCCTGGGAAGGGCAGAGCGTGGTGGGAGAGCTGAGGAGCCATCTGGAAGGTGCAAGGAGGACAGTTCAGTCCCGAGGAAACTGTGGGGTTGTAAGCTGCCAGTTGAAGCTTACAGTTACAGTTGAACCTCACCCCAGCGCAGGGACTGGCAGTGTCTCCTGTGCGCCTTTTCCAGAGGACTTGTTAGCAGGACGTACTGAAGACTTCATGCTTTAGGACAAAGGGCAGAATGGCTAATGGGTCCAGGCACTGGTAGGTGTTGGAGGTTTGGAAAAGAAGCTCTGCCTGGATACTCCTGGTTACACCTAGGAGGCAGCCCTCCGTGTCCACAGTAAACCGAGGGGTGCCAAGCTGGGCGGTCAGTCCCCACCATGTGATTTTGGGAAGGGATACAGAGGGAGCGGCCAAGGAGGGAGGCAAGAGTGGGGAGATGGCGGGTCCCAGGCCTCGCTCAGGCCAACTCCAGCCGGGCTCCCCGGGGGGCGGCGGGGTTAGTCCCCTCTGCCGCCTCCGGCACTGTGGGACTGTACCCTGTGCTCGCTTGCATAGAAGCGGGGGCTCTGGGCAGTGCGGTCACGAGCTTGTTGCCTGCCACAGGACCCTCTCGATTCATAAAATAAACAGAGGTTATGGGCCCTCCCCACAGGCGGGAAATTCCCTGGGGACCCTGGCCCAGCCACCGCCAGAGCTCTTCTGCTTCTCGCTTCTTCAGGCTTTGTTTATAAGACATTTGAAGAGTGTTTGGAATTCATATGCCAAAATGAAGACAACAGAATCCTCAAATTCCAGAGTGGGATCCTCCTGGGACTCTATTCTTCTGTGGCTATCTGGTAACAGGGGGTCGCCTACCACTGAAGTCCCAAATGTGAACAGGTTGAACCCTGGAGAAGACTTCTAGGAGATTAAAAAAGAAAAGAAAAAGGATTTACAATTTATACATGGGCTAGCTTGAAGGGGGCAGAGTGGGCTTCCACTGGAAGGCGCCTTGGGGGTCACCTGGTTCATCCCCCTGAGGCAAGGCCACCTGGGCTGTGTTCAGTGCAACAGGTGTAGTGAAGAGAGGGGAGCAAGAGGTTTGGGGCTCGAGGGAGACGCCTAACAGCACCATGTGCCCACCCCAAGATGGCATTACGCGGCAGAACGCTGGAGGATGTGGCTGGGGTCTGCAGGTGGGTCCTAATTCCGAACCCGGCGTCATTGCTGCCCGCCGCTCAGCAGGCAGCCCCGAAGACCGCTGTCCTCCCCCGTGAGACAGGCCTCAGGCCCCCACACGGCGGAGAGGAGGCGCACGGAGCTCCTGGCGGGCTTCCCTGCCTCTTGGGGCGGAGAGGGCCAGGTCCTGGGCTACCCCGCCCACCTCCTGTCCCACAGTCACCGACCGCCCGTGCCTCCGGTCACTGGAGCAGTGAGGGAAGCAGGGGAGGACAGGCCGCGGGGCTCCCGCGCACGACAGGGAACCGCCGGAGGGGAAGCGGCACCCTCGGTAACCCATTAACCCATCCAGCCTGGGGCTTCACGCCTCTAACGCATCAAGTTTTCCCTCAGGAAAGCGGCAGCTACCGTCCCACCTTCCAGGAAGCAGATCAAGGTTCCAGAAGGTTCACCAAATTCCTCCCACAGCTGTCCCCCACGTCAGCCCGGTCTATTCCCCGTCTCATCCACGCAGTCCTCTAGCCCAGGGTCAGTGTCGTGGTGAGACTAAGCGACAACAGGGCACATCCCCGTGCAGAGTGCCCCCAACCAGAGCACCTCCGAGACTGACTAGAGCTGTCACAAAACTCCCTGCGAGAAATCAGACCCTGAAACCTGACCTCCGCCACCAGTACAAGTCCAAAGAGTCAAGTCAGCTTGCCCGCGTGAATCAGAATTCAAGGACTCTAAGGTCCAGAACTCACGCTAATTTTTTATTCTGCTCTATCTCCTTTCCACGGCTGTGGCCTAGGCCAGGGCTTGTCATGCTTTAATGGGCACAACTTGCTCACACTCTTTCACGCGGCTTCCTGCCCCCCCCCCCCCCCGCCGTGTGTGATTCAGCAGGCATGGGTGGGACCTGCGAGCCCGCCTTTCCAAAGAGCATCTGGGTGACACGGGTGACCCCTCTGTGGCCCACGCTTAGAGGAGCTCTGGCCTAGGCCCTCTCTTTGGACTTGGAGCAATGTCTTTAAGTTCTGGGATTTATAGCCCCAAGCGGCCGACAGCCTTTGCTTTAAAACAGCCCAAGAGTGAAGTGACTGGTTGCTCCATCTGAGGACCCTGTTTGCCTCAAACCGCCAGGCGCTCCCATCCCGCCGGGCGTCCGAGCCCACGGCCCCCCTGGGGGGCGCCCTGGGAGCGGGACTTGCCCGGAGACCCGGCTCAGAACCGCAGCCACCCCGAGCGCCCCCGGGCTCACAGCCTCGTTCTGTGTGACGCAGGTACGCCAGGCTGCAGGACTGGGACAGCTTCCGCGTGTTTTCCAGCAGAGCCAAAAACCTGGTGCCCAGAAGGACGCCCACCGCGCTCTACTACGAAGGGGTCAGTAGGTACATGGAAGGGGAAGTTCTCTACCTTCAGAAGCAGATCGAGGGTCAGTCCGAGAGCGCCCAGGACCGTGGCGTCGAGCTACTCAAGGTGAGTCCAGGCGGAGCCGCGCCTTAAGCAGACTCTGTCTACCTTCTTGCCATAATTCTTGTCTCGGATTCCAGAACTTACATGTTCGTAGTACGAATTTTTTTTTTAAAGATTTTATTTATTTATTAGACAGACAGAGATCACAAGTAGACAGAGAGGAGGAAGCAGGCTCTCCACAGAGCAGAGAGCCTGATGCGGGGCTCGATCCCAGGACCCTGGGATCATGACCTGAGCCGAAGGCAGAGGCTTTAACCCACTGAGCCACCCAGGTGCCCCCGTAGTACGAATTTTTAAGGTAGCCCCTCCCCTCCAAATCAGAGGAAAATACCAGCTGCCCCCCACTTTACTACCCAGAGATAACCGCCTTTTACCTATTGAGACACCGCTGTGGAGGCCTTCTTCTGTGTGTGCACAGGCTCACGTTTCCACGTTTGTAAGACGTGCTCTCAAAATAAAATATATTGTGAGTGGTCAGCACACCGTTCTCTACACCACGAGTTAAAGGGGAGCATAGGGTCTCATCGATTAAATCTCGAAGACCTTGTTAGACCCTATGCCAAACTGTTTTGGGACAGAAAAGTTTTCGTAGCATTTTCCTGCTGTTCCTGTGATAGGCATGTTGGTAGTCAAGGCTTTGCACGTGCAGGTTTAAAATATTCAGCGGACCCTGAATGTGTCTTTTAAGTGAACAAAAATCAACGTGTAAAGTGAGTTTTCCAACACTTCAGCGTGAGCATCAGAACATGCATATCTTCCACTCACGGAACAAAGCTGCGCTGGGTGCAGGAAAACGCGCGTAATCACAAGGGCGGATGCGTAGTGACCAGCAGCTGCAGCTGTGGGGGGAGGGGCGGGCAAGTTGCACCTGGTGCCCGCCCAGACGGGGCAAGCCCTCCGGGGGAGTGAGGAGCTGGATCTCCGCGCACTTGACCCTTATCTGCCTTGTTCTCTAAAACACCGAGCACAGGCGTAGCCTACCGCCAGGTCCCCAACTACCACACACCTGACAGCTTAAATCACACAAATTAGGGGCGCCTGGGTGGCTCCACGGGTTCATGGACCATGAAATTAGCGAAGACACGAGGAAGACCCATTCTTACTCTGAGAGAATCCCGTAAACTTCCCGGGGAGCATTCTGGCAAAATAGCTTTCAGATGCCCACATCGCCTCATTCTCTCCCTGGGAATTAGCCCAAGGAAATAATCAGATGGCAAGAAAAGTTTACTGATAAAGATGTTGATCTCAGGTTGATAGCATTATAAAACTAGGGGAAAGAAAAACTGTATGCAGGGGCTCCTGGGCGGCCCTGTTAAGCGGTCTGTTAAGCGCCTGCCTTCAGTTCAGGTCATGATCTTGGGGTCCTGAGGTGGAGCCTGCTTCTCACTCGGCCCCTCCCCTCAGCTTGTTCTCTCTCTCTCTTTCCCAAGTAAGTAAATAAATAATCTCCCCCCCCAAAGAAAAACTGTATATACTTCACAAAGAAGTCTTGGTTAAGCTGGACACAGTGCATTTAAACACAGGGATATTTGACATAAAAATTCTCAATTTCTGATTCTTTCAAAAACTGCTGTATCTGGTGACTTTAGGCCCACATTCCTAGAGGGCAGCCGTTGGCTGGAACTGAGAGATGACACTTGCAGGGCACACGTCTTCTGTCACGACATAAAAAGCACACCTCTGCTGCTTGTCAGACTACATCCAGCCTGCTTATTTCTGTTTGTTTGTTAGTTTGTTTTTTAGAGAAGGGGAAGGAAGGAGAAATAAGTGGGAAAACATGCACACCGATGTGAAAAATAGCTCTTTCTGGGTGCCAGGCCTATGGGTAATCCTTATTCTATGCTCCCCCTAAGTTCCGAACAATGACTTCTATTGCTTTGGTAATCAAAATAAAATATTTTCTTAAAAGAAGTGGCTGCAAAGAAGGGTCAGCGAGCCCCGTCTCACTCTTGGTCCGGGTGCACTGCTGAGGCTACGCCCCACGCGGGTCCCCTCCTGTCCGCTGCTTCCCACGGAGGTCTCTGGAACACGCTCTTTCATTTGATTGTCTGAAGCTTTGAGTTGTCCCCGGGTCATCTGGGCAGGAGCCATCTTTCTGATTCCAACTGGCTGTGTTTCCTTCAGAACCTGGAGAGTCTGGTGGCTCAGAACACCACCGGCCCTGTCTTCTACCCGAGGCTCTACCACCTGATGGCCTACGTCTGCATCCTGATGGGGGACGGGCAGAACTGCGACCTCTTCCTGAACACGGCCCTGCAGCTGTCGGACACGCAGGGGAACCTGCTGGAGAAGTGCTGGCTGAGCATGAGCAAGGTGGGCGGGCCGCCGCCAGCTGGGACGGGCTTAGGGTTCGGTTCTCAGGGGGCCCCGGCAGCAGCCGCTGGGAGGCCTTTCTGGGCTCGGCTGAGGGCGGTGGGAGAGGCCGGGCTTGGCGCGTCCCCCTCCTGCCCTTGGAGCCCCGCAGAGCCCCTCTCAGGCCCGCTTCTGCGCCGGCCCTCGCCCTCCGTGGCCCTCGCCGCCTCCCGGTCCTGCTCTGGCCCGTCCCTCGCCCCGCAGGGCGCCAGCCACCCGCAGCGCCCACCCGCGCCCCCGGGGCCTGTCGCGGCGAGTGTCGAGTGTCGCGTCTGTCCTGTCTGGAAGCTCCCGCACGGGCGCAGCCTCGGTCACGCGAGCCCAGGCGCCGGGTGACCGTCGCCCCTCCGGCCCCGCAGGAGCGGTGGTACTCGAGCTCCGAGCTGACGGGAGACCAGTGGCTACAGACCGTCGCCCGCCTGCCGTCCTGGGAGCAGGTGGTGTCCGGCAAGGTGAGCGTGCAGGACATCCAGAGGAACAAATTCCTCATGAGGGTGAACATCCTGGACAACCCTTTCTAGCCCCCGCGCCGGGGAAGATCCCGGCCGGACCCCGCTCTCCTGAGGACCCGCTTCTACCCCTTCTCCGCGGCCGCCTCCGGGCTCCCGTGTCCCCGGCCGCGCCCGACGCAGAAGCGGACCTCGGGCTGTCGCGCGGCTCCTGGAGGGTCGGTCGGGGCTGCTGGGCCCTCCCTGCCGCGCACCCATCCCAACGCCCTCGTTCCCAGCGCCACCGGCTCGTGCCACCGGCTCGCGCCGCAGAGCGTGGGGGGAAATGTCGCCAGCGGGACGGCGCGTGTGGGGACGGTCGCCCTTGGACTGAATCTATTAAACCGAAAACGTTATTTCAGGTGCCCGGTTGGCCCGTCTGTTGGATGCGGCGCTGTGTTGCAGGCGGCAGGTTCTCTTCATGGAAGTAGGTTTTGCTGCAGTTGAAATGCCAGTAACTCTGCGGCGGGTACACGAGCACGCGCGGGCTTGTTTGCGGCTTTGATTTAAGAAAGTGACAGCGCTCGCGGCGCCTGGGGGCTCAGGGGCTACAGCCTCTGCCTTCGGCTCGGGTCATGGTCCCGGGGTCCTGGGACCGAGCCCCGCGTGGGGCTCTCTGCTGGCCGGGGATCCTGCTTCCCCCTCTCTGCCTGCTTGTGATCTCTGTCTGTCAGATACATAAATGACATCTTCAAAAAGCAAAACCAGAAAGTGAGAGCGCTCAACCGCGCATCCCGACGCGGGGAGTCACCCGCAGACAGTCTCTCTCCTGGTCGGCAGACAGGACAGGTGTTCTGTTTAAGCTTTTCTTGGCGAGCGAGAGCACGGCGTCCGGGGATCCTGACCCGAGCCTGGAGCAGCCCCCCGGGCGCCGCAGACCGCACAGCTCCCGGTGGCATTCCGAGCCCCTGCGTGTGTGGGACCCACGGGGACTCAGCCCACCGCTGCCCGGCACGGCCCCTTGTGCCCGATCGCTCCATGGGCCCCGGCGGCCATCTCAAGCAGGTGCCCCAGGATTTCTATTTGTCGGATCCCGCCGTCTTCTGACCCCAGAGCAGCTGCTCCTGCTGGGCCTCGACCTGCCCTGCGCTAACGCAAGCCCGGGTTTCTCGCGGTGCCTTCCGCGACAGTGTCCCCAGGCCGGCGTTTCTTTCGCAGGCCGGTACCTCACTGTCCTGCCAAGTGCAGGTGTGTATTTTTCATCCTGGTGACATAACCGTGCGGCACAGAGGCCTGGGGGCCTGGGACGGTGGGAAGACCGGCAGCCCAGGAAATTACCGGGTTGAGCTCCAGCCCCTCTGCCACACATGCGCTTCATCCCCGTGGCTCGTCACCCGACCCCCCTGTCCCAGAGCACGTGTGAGGCTCGCAGGTGACAGAGGGGACAGGTGTTGGAAAGGACAACCTGCCGTCCAAGAAAAAAAAATTATTATTAGACAGAGGACTGTTTTTAAAGTAAACACATCCCGTGGTAGCCTGTGTGGGCGTCTCATCCCCTTCACAGCTGTTGGGTAGCCGTCTGGAAGTTGGGGACTCGTCTCACGGCGCTACACTGCATGTTTTCTAACCGCCTTCACTACTTCGCATATCGCTCACCTTATTCCTTTGCTTACTGACTCATCCAACTAACACGTCCAGACGAATCCCAGCGTACCAGGAACCGATCACGGAGGGGAGGCTAGGACACAAAGACATAAAAGGCCAGCCCTTGGCCTCGACAAGCTCATGAAGCCGTCAGAGGAAGCCACCCGGGAGCCCCGCCGTTAGCGGGGTGAGAATCGAGGGGTGCGGAGTGGCACCCGCAAGAGCCAGCCGTCTCAGAAGACCTAGCCGAACTGCCTCAGAAACACGTCCTTTAGGTTCCATTGTCGCTTCGTGGAGCAGGTGGGGGGCAAAGGGGGTGAAGACGGGTGGGTGTGGAGGACAGCCTTGGCGTGAGCCCTCGGGCCAGCCGACGTTCTAGAGGCCTCCCCGTCCTGGAGTGAGCAAGGCCGCCTCCCTCGCCACCCCACACCCCCCTGGCAAAGGAAGACAGGCAAGGCTGGAAGGGGACGGAGGTGGACAGGGAGAAGGCGGGGTGCTTGGAAGTGCAGCCCGACTCCCAGACCGTGTTGGGAAGATGGGCTGTCGCACCCGCCTAGCCCAGAGGAGAGTGCATCAGGCTTTACAGGAACCCTGCCCTTGGCTCCCCGCCGGCATGCCACAAACCAGTTATGTGACCTTCCTGTCACTTTCCTCACATCCAGAATAAACACACTGGGAGGGCGACCAGGCCCACTTCCCGCCCAGGCTGTGATCCGCCTCCCACCCACAGGACGGGCGTGGGCGCGTCCCCTCTCCGGCCGGCAGATGGCAGCACCACCTCCCAGCTGTGGCCCCTGTCGCAGGGACACAAGTTCTGGTCCCGCTCAGGGCTCGTGTCTTAAGACCCGTAGAGCCACTTCCGTGTCCACAGCAGTGGCCCGGCCGCGACCCCCCCACCCCCAAGCCCTGGGACATCGAGGGAGGAGGTGTATTCGGCTGAGAATTCCCTTTACAAGGCACCTAATCCATGAAGGCTTCAGGAGCACCGGGGAACGGAGAAGAGAGGATATATACTTTTTTCTTTACACAGGAGCCTTTGACTCCCCTCCCCTCTGCAGGTCCCTGGAGGCCGGGGGCCCTGTCCTCATTCTCCACCGCCAGGCCTGGGCCCAGTGGCTGGGCACACGGGAAGTGCGCAGGAAGAGCTTACAGACTGATCTCGGGTTCGCTCTTACAGGCCTCTGCGAGGTTGGGACCTGCTGTTCACTGAGTGGGTGAACCATGTGGACCCTAACGGAGATGAGCAAAGATGACGCCGCGTGGGCTCAGGGGCTGGGCTCTGTGCTGGAGCTGCGAGGACAGGCCCATAAGGACCCGTCTGCCTGGTAGTTACGGACGCATGGGTCCGGGACCTCGCCCAACAGGATCCCCGCATGCCAGGCGCCAGCTTTGTGTCCTGGGACAGGCTAACCTCTTCGCGGGCAGTTCCCTTGTGTTTTTTTTTTTTTTTTTTTAAGATTTTATATATTTGACAGACAGAGATCACAAGTAGACAGGCAGGCAGAGCGAGAGGGAGAAGCAGGCTCCCCGCTGAGCAGAGAGCCCGATGTGGGGCTCGATCCCAGGACCCTGAGATCATGACCCGAGCCGAAGGCAGGGGCTTAACCCACTGAGCCACCCAGGCGTCCCAGTTCCCTTGTTTGAAAACGGGGATGACAATACTGTCCACCTTTAAAGGTTGGTAGGAGTTAATTCAGGTAAGCTCCCTGCAGAGGGAACAGGCAATTAAAACACAGGGTTTGGTGGGGAACCACGCAGGTTTGTGGGAGGACAAAATGGAGAGGCACGCACCCTAACATGGCTTTAGACGTTTCTAGGAAGCTTCCTGGAAGAAAGAGGCCTCGGCCGGGGGACGACTTGCCAGGCTGGGATAAGGTATTCAGGGCTGGAGAAGTTGTGGTTGTGGAAGCCACAGGGAGCCTGGGTCTCCCACAGGGCCTGAACCGAGATTGGAGAGCAAGGCCGTGGGCCACGAGGATGTGGGAGGCCGGTGGGATCGGCATCGCTCAAGGCCTCGTGGACGGGGTGGCTAAAGGGTTGCGACTCACCTAGCCGGCACCGTGGGAGGCAGTGACTTCCCCGAGGAAGTGCGTGCACCGCATTTTGCTTTAGAAAGCTCCCCCTTTGTGGTCTGCAGTGGAGGAGGGGCAGGTCCTCGGCTGGGAGGCGCTGGAGCAAGCACAACCCACAAATCGGACCGGCTTTCCCGGGAGGGTGCGCACAGGTGACCAAGGGAGAAGCCCCGCCGCTGGGGACTGGCCACGTTTGGAGCACTTGCGTCTTCCCAGGACTTGCCGAATGGACTGTTCCATCACTCCCTCCCACCCGTGCCACAGCCCGGCTGCCCATCTCTTCGTGGTGCTGCCACCGCTCATCCCGAGTTTTCCCTCTCCAGCCCCCGCCGGTCGCTGTTCTCCGCCAGAGCCCGTTCCCATTCTCCCTACCCTCCCCGGGCCCCCCCGGCCATCCGGTTGGTCTGGGACGGGGGCCCCCAGTAGTCACAGATTTCCGACTGCCACCCCCACTAGCTGGCAGGCTGAGCTCGCTCGCCTGAGAATCCCTGCTTGCTGCTCCTCTGCCCAAGGCCCTTTGCCTTCAGGACGGCTGCCCAGTTTCCTAGCCTGGACTGCAAGGCTGTCAGGGCCCGCTCCCTGCCGAATCCGAGGTGGCCATCACGCTGGCCTCTCTCTCTCTCCCAGCCTGAGGCTCTGGGCTGTCCCCTCCAACTGGAACGGCCTCCACCGGTCCTGAGAGCGGTGGGTCCACCGCAGGCTGAGAGGCTGCCGGCTCCTGCGTGGGGGGCACCGGGGCCGACCAGCAGAACTCCCCATGCCGAAGGAAGGCTGGCCCCGCGCGCCCGGTACTCTGCACCTGCAGCTACCGGCACCTGCGATGTGGTTAGTAAATTCTATTTCATTTCACATAATTCTAATGTCAGTGGCCGCACGTGGCCACTGGCGACCATCCAGGGCCGTGCGCTAACTCCACTGAACTTAAAATGCCAAGGCAGAACCAGCAAAGATCGAACGGGAACATCTGTAAAGAATAATGCCAGCTTGGATCAAAGAGGAGTTGTTAAGGCGTAAGGGAAAACGCATCACGTTGTACGGGCTACGCTTCTCATCAAGACGCGTTTCTGCTGGGACGCCTGGCGGCTCAGGCCGTTGCCCGTGCAGGTCCTGATCTCAGGGTCCTGGGATCTGAGTCCCTGCTCAGCGGGGAGCCTGCTGCCTCCCCTGCTGGAGTACTCCCCCTCTGACAAATGGAATATTTAAACAAAAGAGATGTATTTCTCCAATTAATGGGATTCGAGATGCCAAACCAGCTCTGATGTTCGCCCGATGCCCGGGTCACACATCGGCTAGGCTGCTGCATTCTGCCCTCCTTCCTGTCTGCCCTTGGCCTCCGGGGGAAGCGACTGCATTTTGCAATGACTTGAACACAGGCCTGTGGACGGGGAGGAGGAGGTGGCGCGCAAGGGAACGCGGGAAAAACCCAGAATGAGCTGAAATGGACAAATGTACACGAGGCACACGAGGCACCCAAATCTTTCAGCTTCCTCCTGGGATCAGCCCAGTCATTTCCAGCCAGGTGTGGGCGCACCTGCTTGCTTCCCCCCGGGGGCTTTCTTTGCTCTTGCTCATCCTCACTGGGCCAACATTGTCATTACTCAGCCTCCTCTCGGCGACCCTGCGTGTCCTGAGGTGTCCTGTGTCCGAGGGATTCAGGCTGCGCCCTCTACATGTGCTCCTGTCCCGGGGTGTGATGCTGTTCCACAGGCTTGACCCTGGAGCTCGGCGTGGCTCCCTGGGCGAGGGACTCCACGCGGCGTGGCCCATGCTGGCCACCAGCACCTACTTGGCCCACTGATATTTTACATTCTTTGGGGCCAAAATGCCCGGGCAAACTTTTCAGAAACGTGTCTCCCTCTGGCAGAGCAACTACCTTCAGGAATGGCCTCTGGGTAGAAAAGGCCGGGCCTTTTACTCCGATAGAAACGTCCAGACACATTAGAAACAAAGCCTCTGGGGTTCCATGGGGCCTGCGAGAGCAAGGGCTTCTTTGCTCCCTGCTCCACATTCCTCTGGGTCTCTTGTACATTTTAAGGGATTCCCTACAAAATGAAGTAAGCATTTATGTTTCTTTTATCGAGTGGAAAGACACTCTGTTGTTACAGAACAGAAAAACAAAACAAAACCCTATTCAAATCCGGAGAAAGAATGAGAATGGATCTAGAGTCAGTGTCCTCGGAGTCTGGCAGGGGAAGGCAAACCTCGGGCCCTCAGCCAGCCGGCCTGAGCTTGGCCCTGTCCCCCAGGCCCTCAGCAGAGTGGCGATCTGGGCACAGGAGCGCAAAGTAGACCCCCAGTGTGTCCGGCACGCAGCACTGGAGGGCAGGGCTCCGAAGCAGACGTAGGGACGTTAAACCTGCCAGACTTCCTCGTCCCAATTGTGGACATGAAGGAAAAAAAAAAAGAAAAAAGAAAAGAACCAGCCCTTCCTCTTCATGCTTAGGAGCCCTGCAGGCCAGGGTCACGAGGCTCCCAGCAAAGGACTGGACGGACAACCCAACCCGAACCTGAGCCAAGAAGGGACAATGGTCCAACATCCTGTCTGCAGGAGGAAAGGGAAGCTGGAAGCAGCAGCTCCTCGAGGACTCTGGGGGCTTGAAAGGTTTGCGTTTCCTTCCTTGTGAACACAGCCAGGTCCCCCGCAGGTGCGGGGGCATCCGCCCGCCTTCTGCCCCCACCGTTGTTCTTACAGTCCGGTCTGTGGCCCTTCCGCCAGCCGTGGGGCCTTCAGAAGGATGTGATGGGGAGAGGGAGCCAGAAGGGAGCTAGGCCACTGTCGACCCCTCAGACTCCCTTTCCAAAGGGGCTTGTCTCATCCCATGCTGCAAATTCTTTACAGTCGCCTTTTTCTTTACCAGTTCACGAGAGCAAGTGACAATTACAGGACCACTGGGTCGACAGAAACAAGACTAGAACAAAAGCCAGGAAGTCAGAAATGGTTTTAAATAGGGTGCATCTACCCGAGAGCAGGCCCCCAGGTGTTACGGGCTGAGGGCCTGGTGCTTTCCATGCTCACACACAAGCTGCTCCGACAGCGCCGAGGGAAGAAAACTACTGCAGGGCACTCCGGTCCCGTCTTGGTTTCTGACACAGGCACCACGTCGCTGCTGGAGCCGTGTTTGGATGGGTCCTGATCTGAAGAACCCGTTTGTAAAATGCCGTTTTTGAGACAAGGGGAAATTTGAATATGAACTACGTGTTAGATGATACCAAGGAATTCTTGTTATTATTTTTAAAGACTGATTTTTTTTTTTTTGAGAGTGAGCGAGACAACACAAGCAGGGGCCCAGGGAGAGGGACAAGCAGGCTCCCCGCTGAGCAAAGCGCCCCACGTGGGACTCGATCCCAGGATGCCGGCATCATGCCCTGAGCTGAAGGCAGACGCTTAACCGACTGAGCCCCCCAAGTGCTCCTGTAGTCAAGGAATGATTTGTTTAAATGTGATTTTAAATTTTAATTCCATTAACTAACAGATAACGTATTGCCGATTTGAGAAGCACGGGCTGGTGACTCCCCGGTCTTACACGATCGCAGCACCTGCCCTCAGTGTCCATCCGCCAGTTACCCCTTCCCCCAGCAATGTTTGTTTCTTCTAAGAGTCTCTTACCGTTTGGCTCCTTCTGGTTTCGTCCGGTTTGATTTTTTCTTCTCTTCCCCTATGATCCTGTCTTGTTTCTCAACTTCCTCTTATCAGAGATCACACACTTGTCTTTCTCCCACTGACATATTTCGCTCAGCGTAACACCCTCTAGTGCCATCCGCGTCGTTGCAAATGGCAAGATTCCTTTTTCTCCTGACGTGGGGTTTTCCTTTAGGCGTCTCGTTAGGGGCTCCTGGTGCTCTCAGCGGGCATCGGGGCTCCGGGGTCCGCCAAGGCTTTGATCTCTGGGTCACGGGACCAAGTCCGCATCGGGCTCCGAGCTCACCCCTCCCCCTGCACTCTCTCTCTCTTAAATACATCTTTAAAAAAGTTTCTGTTAAATGTAGTAAGACAGGATGGTTATGTAACAAAACTTCCGTGTGTTTAAACGTGACCAAAGAATGTCGGGTGAAATGACATGTTTTGGGATTTGTTTTCAATTAATTCAGAAAAGAGGGAAAAGAAGCACGGCGCGGTTGAAGCAATCACTGAGGACGGCTCCGTGCAAGTGCGTTTTACTGCCCTCTCTTGTGCCAGTTTGAAACTCTTCCCAGAATACTTGACTACACAGGGAGAACGTGTGTGGGAACCTGTCACAGAAACAGATGCTCAGTGCCTTGCCTCACCTCCACCGACGACAGATGCCACTTTGTCCCCTGCAAGAATGCTCCCTCACCTGCCACCGGCGCTCGGGAGGGTTGTCATTGGTTCCTAAACCGGCCTGGCCAGCTCTGCAACCACCCGCCGGAGGGAGCCCCGAGGGGCGGGGGAGAGGGACTCTGAGGTTTCCACGTAAATGCCGTCGAGCCTGCCCACCTGGGGCTGTGGCCGCCTCAGCAATCACGAGTGTGTATCCGGCCGCACGCTCCCGTGCAGCTGGAAGCCAGAGCCGCAGTGGGAGAAACTCCCCGCACCCGGTTCCCAGCACTCTACCTCTGCGTGCGAGGGAGGGTCTCTCTTCTTGGCGCCAGACCACGGGATCGCTGCGTTCCGGGAGGTCCCACCCGCCGTCCTGAGCTCCGACCCTCTCCCACTCAGGAGAGCGTGAAGGCAAGCAAGCCAGCGGCCTGTGCGTCTGCGGTCATTTTAGCAAATTAATAAATCCCTAGGAAACATTATGGCTTATAAGACATTACTGCGGGGTTTTTAAAAAGATTTTATTTATATGACAGAGCACAAAGAGAGGCAGGGCAGAGAGAGAGAGGAGGAAGCAGGCTCTCCGATGAGCAGAGAGCCCGATGCGGGGCTCGATCCCAGGACCCTGAGATCATGACCCGAGCCCAAGGCAAAGGCTTTAACCCACTGAGCCACCCAGGCGCCCCAGTTTTTTTTTTTAAGATTTTTTACTTACTTGACAGAGACAGTGAGAGAGGGAACAAAAGCAGGGGGAAGCTGGAGAGGGAACAGGGAGCATGATGCGGGGCTCGATCCTGGGACCCTGCGATCATGACCTGAGCCGAGGGCAGACACCCAACAGCTGAGCCACCCAGACGCCCTTATGATCTGTGACACAGCTCTCAACAGACTGTCACCCTATTCGCCTTCCAAAGTGAGGTTAAGGCCCCCGGGCCGTGTCTGCCCGGCACTGCCCTCACTTGACCCCACCTAGCTCCTCCTGAAAACGGAAAACTGCCTTCCAGGCACACAGCACATTGATTCGAATAAAGACTTCTTTTGGCGAGCTAGGCCACAGGGCAGTGCTTCAGAACAAGCCCACTCCTGCCTCTCCGGACCTTATTAGCCGAGTGACCTCGGGCAAGGTTACACCCCAAGCATGACACTTTCTCCAAGTGGGGCAAGTCCAAGCGGGAGCGAGTCCAAGCGGGAGCGCGCTCCGAGCTAACGGAGCGAGAAGTGCAGAGCGCCGGGCCGCAGCGAGAGCTCAGTAGGTGCGGCTGGGGCTGTTATGCCCGATCCGCCGACTCTGTGGCAAGGTCCTCGAGCTCTGCTTGTTCATTTTAGTTTCCCGTGCCTGGCACAGCCCCTGGGGCAGGACCATTCTCGTTCTGAATGTGCGGAAGGAATAGCGTCCGCCATCCCGTCGGCGCTCGCGGAGCCCCTGCTAAGCGCCAGGACGGGTCTACGCCCGCAGCCGGCGCCCTGAGCCCAGGAGCACGCTCTGGGGGACACTCTGGGGACGCTCCGGGCTCGCGCTCCCACAGGCAGAGACGGCGAGCACCCGGCAGGGGGACCGAGGGGGCTGGCGAGCCGGCGGAGGCGTGAGGCGGCTGTTCTCCGCTCGGCCCAAGGTCTCCCTGCGGCGAGCGGGCCCTTACAGCACGTGGGGAGCAACTCACCCAGCCGGGTGCCGAGTGCAAGGCCAAGGGGATGGCGGGTGCAAAGGGCCCGAAGCCGGCAACCGTGCGGCTCCTGGAGAACGAGGAGCCCAGCGTGACCCGAGCGGGATGAATGAAAAGGCTTCCGCCTCTTTTCCTACTGGTCAAGAAGGAGCACGTGACACAACAGTAATTGAAAGAGATGTATTAAAGTATTCACAAAAGTACAACAATTCCGAAGAAGGAAAAGACAACAAATAATAATGAACTAGATGGGATTTCCGAAGCTGGATACATTTCCACTGAAAACCGAGAGGTGGTTTGGGATTTTCATCTCTTAAGAAATGCCTTCTGGGTGGCCCCCGATCACACGGAATGTTAAAAGGTCTCATCCTGCCACTAGTAAGGCACGGGAAGGGCAGCTCTGCCAGCTGAGAGCAACCCCACTGCTGTCATCTGTGGCAGGCACAGGCACACCGGGACACAAGAGGAAGGACTAGGAGGCGCCTGCTGCCGGGGCCAGGGGTCTGGCTGGGCGGCAAGGGGGCCGGGGGCCGGCGGCCGTTGCTAGAGCGGGTGTGAGCTCTCCTGTTAATCAATTCCACGTACTGGGGGAAGCGGGCGGGTGGAGTAAAAACAAAGAAAAACCCCCCACCCCCCCACCCCAAACTCCAAAACAGTGACAGAGAAGGGAGCCCCAGAGAAGTACTAATAACCCTACCCACTGATTCACAAAAGTCTAGACTATCTTCAGCCTCTTGAGTACGACTGGTGCCACCTCTCGCCGGAATCATGCCGGAAGCTTTTCCAAAGAGGATCGTCCAGCGACAGCCCCGGGTGCCACAGACTGGCTTTGTAATGACCCCATTTGTGCCTACTTAAAAGGAAAGGAAACTCCTCTCCTTCGGCTGGCTGGAGACCCTTAGCTCAAGCAGGAAGGACTTGGGCAAAGGATGTGAAGTGGTACTTTTTACTCTCCAAATGGTCCCCACTCCTCAAGCAAGGCCTGGGGTTCCTACTTCAACTGTGTTTATGGTATTGATCTGAAAGTACCTAGGAAGTGGTGACCTTGGCCTTTACCCTTTGCTGGTCTTGCTATGCCAGATCCACAAACTGACAGGGTTAGGGTGCACATGAAAGCCGGTCTCACAACGTGCAAAGCGAAAAACTGCCCCGTTTCTAGAGAGAAAAGCACCAA